>JAJIBD010008501.1:0-98655 GCA_021461705.1 Cryptotis parvus | reverse complement strand
GAGGACTTAGCAAGCCAGAGTTCACAGTGGACACTTCGATCACTCGATTCCTATTTGACTATATCAATGGGGACCCTACAGGGACATAATAAAGCTGCAGGAAGGGAAAATTTATTTTCTGTGGATTTTGTCTGGGCTCCCTATTTATTTACTGTCAGCTTCCTATTACTGTGCCATACCTTTTCATCCTGACTTTAGCACACTGTTCTGCATTCTCAAAACTCAGAGTAGAATTAGGGATTTAAGAGTTCTCAGCTTCAGCTATCCCCAGCTTCTTAGGTCTTAGTTTCAGTAACTTCTAGGTGCTATATGTATATATTGTTTATTTTTTTCTGTAAGAAGCATAGAGTACTTGTGATGGAGAATATAGGTTTTGGGGCCACACTCAGTGGTGCACAGAGCTCACTCCTGGTACTGCTCTGAAGGATCATTCCTGGTGGTGTTTAACGTACCACAATGGGTTCCAGGGATAGAACCTGTATTGATCACCTGGAGGTGAGTATGCTGCCCACTGTACTATCTACAAAGTTAAAACTATTTATTATTTGGTTCTGTACATAAAAAGTGAGTTGAATTGAATGTAGGCTAAGGGATATACATAGCCCCTAAATGTATGTATGGCAAACCACCATGTGTAATGGAAGGGAGGGAAGTAGGGAGGAGAGAGAGAGAGAGAGAGAGAGTGAGAGAGAGAGAGAGAGAGAGAGAAGAGAAAAAACGCCTGCTGGAGAGGCAGGTTCAGGGAGTGGGGAGGGAATCCGGGGACATTGGTGGTGGGAAATGGGCACTGGTAGAGGGATGGATGCTGCAACAATATATGACTAGAACAATCAAGAACAGCTTTGTAAATGTCTATCTCATGGTGTTATAATAAAAAATATTTTTTTAAAAAAGTGAGCCTAATCCTATCTCACTTCTTTTTGCTTTTATAGTAAACAGTGTATCTGAACTAAATGTTTTTTATAATACTTGGTTCTAAAATAAAGTGATTTAAATTTATCTGCTCAAATTACTGATGTGGTTTCTGTTTCCAATATATATCTTGAGTGATACAAAATTTGATTCACGGCATACCAGAAAATAGACCCTCCAAAAGGGACACGGGGCTTGGTTATGTTTGGGGGACTTGAACCATTGCTAAAATTAGTTACTAGTAATCCATGACATGAAGTAGCACTTCGTTGAAACAAATTATCACCTATCACTGTGATGAAATGTATAATAAAACAAATATCTAAGAACTCACTGAACTTAACAATACATGCAAGGTATTTTTCTGATTGCATTGAGCTTTTGCTGAGAGAAAATTACAAACTCATAATTTTTTTATTACATCCTTAAAAAAGAATATACAAGAATATACATATTTTACCTACCATTTTAAAATTGCTAAAAGAAAACATAAAATATAATTGGACAGGCTGCACAATTATTAACAAAAGTTAAATTCATGACTTTTCTATCACAAGTCTGAATCTGACCTAGGAAAACTCAATACCATTTGTCTGGTGAAATCTATAAACCCCTTCTCAAAATATTTCTTTTAGATATGTTCAATAAAATATAAAATTAAAAAAACCAATAATACTAAACTATAATTAATCCTAATATTTTGGAAGTGTTTCAAAAGTAAGTACTTAAAACAATAAAATCTATTAGTAGGTTTTACAAGTGCCATAATTATAAAACTTGAGTACTTAAAAATATTTGCATCGAAGGTAGTATACTATCAAATATATATGATTTCTATTATTGACAGTTAAGACAGTAATGCTGCTACAACTTTTTTTTCTGATATCTTCTATTGAAGAACTGATAAACTTCATTTACTATGTTAGTGAAAAATATTGTCTTTTTGGGGAGCACACTCAACAGTGCTTGGGATTACTCCTAGCTCTGCTCTCAGGGGTCACTGATGTCGTTGTCTGGGGGACCATATGTGGTATGCGGGGTTCAAGTAAAGGTCAGCTGTTTACAGGACAAGCTCTTTACCTCCTGTGCTCTTTACCTCTCTAGCTCCCAAATATTTGTCTTTTGTGAATTCACTCATCTGAATTACATTCATGTAACTCAAATTAAGAATATTTTTCTAGTGCTATGAGTGCTCTTGAGAAGTTAGTAGATTAGGCATATTTTAAATTAGTTTAAATTATTCAATATTAATTGAATGAAGGCTGTTTGAGAGCATTATTAATACCTTTAAAATTCTTTACTGTAACCCGTTCTCATATAATTCTTCACTTCTTTAGTGATGAACAAATTCTAAGACATGGAGTAAAGTACCGCTGTATAACATGCTGGAATTTGGCTATCAAGCACTTATGATGCCTGCTATTACAGTGCTTTATTGTGATTTCCCTGTAAAAACACACAAAAAACTGATGCTATACTGCTTATTTACATTTATGCATACCCCTACTCTCTGATGTTGAAGACTAAATCTTGTTCTTTTTATCTCTAGAGAAACTACCACCTGGTCAATACTTGCTTAATCTGTATTTGTGAATAAAGAAATGAATAGTGGATGAATTCCAAGATGGAAATAGTTTTTTTTTCTTATTTGTGGCCAAAGGTGTTGATTAGGTGTTTTATATAATATCAGTGAAACTCAAAGAATGTGAACAAATGTGGAAGTACAAATTTGCCTAGCCAACACTGGACAACTCAGTGTTGGGACCCTATGACCTGGGTACATTTGATAAGTCACCTACTGGTGTGGTAGCTGTTGGTTTCTAAACTTTCTCATTTTTTCCAGGCACACAGAATTACATTCTTCACAGCATGGATATTCCATATACATCAGGGGACAGTGGATCTTTTTCATAGCGGTGGGTGTGGGAAATGAGCCTAGATTCAGCCAATCCAGTTTTAGAAATTCCTTTTGATAATGTTTGGATTAGCCATGGGAGTGCAATGCAATTAAGGGAAATGAAATGTGATAGCAAGTCTGCTGAGGGGGTGCCTAGAAAAGGATAAAAGGAGATAGATGCATGGGTGGAAACAATCCTGTTAGTCTCTTTTGGATGTGGCTATACAAGTAGATTATGCCTATAGGTCATGCAGCCAAAGAGTGATAACATGGGAAGCAGCTGCCACGCTGAGAGTAGCAGTGTGGAAAATGGGAAGAAAGTGGGTCATTGTTGAGGCGCATTAATCAATCAACTTTTGTTATTTGTATATAACACATTTTTTTGTTGTTTAAGCTACATTTTTATTTTTTTGTTACTTGCATAGAAATAGTCAAAATAGCACCAACTTTTTAGATGAAGGTCAGCTACACAAATATCATGCACAGATGTACAGAAGCTCACACATAGAAAGGGATTCCTTTATGCCTGAGATTTTTCTCCCAAGGTGTAACAGAACTATGCTATGGTATTCAGGGATTATTTTAGAGCACCTGAGCTCTAGAGCACTAGTTTAGAGAGTAAGTAGGGGTGTGTTGATCTATTAGAGAGTTCTTAAAATGAGAGCAGTTAAAGCGGGGTGATAAGAATTTGTAGATGAAATAACCCAAACACTCTTCAAACCGGGTAAGCTCTGGTGAAGCATTCTTGTGCAGCATGTTATGTGTTACCATGTTATGAAACTGGCTTTGACATTTGGATGTCTACCACTTGGTGAGTGGTTAGTTATGAAATGCTATTGGTTCAACAGATTATATTTCTGGAATAAAGCCTGGACTTCTGGGATCTTTTTTAGTGGCTGGCTTATTTGTATTTCCAAGGCTATTTTTCCAATAAGCCAACACAATTAAATTACATGCAGCTTTGAAGACATTCTACCTTACAGTTTGACATTTTAATTAGGACTTTAAAGAGATAATAATCACTGCCCACAACTTCCCTAATGTTACCTAGAAATGGGTCAGTTAATTAGGATCCCAGAAAAACCACTGCATACATTTCTTTTTTAATTATTTTTCCAAACTTCCATCACCACATCTCTTGGCTTTAACTCAGACCAAATCAAACAAACAGCAGGAAAGGGTTCAATTTCTCTGGCCTTCTGAAAAAAAAATCTAGGGGGTGTAAATAAGGGAAGCCCATAGCGTCCATCATCTAAAAATGTATGTTTCACCCTGC
This sequence comes from Cryptotis parvus, assembly GCA_021461705.1. Classification (NCBI taxonomy): domain Eukaryota; kingdom Metazoa; phylum Chordata; class Mammalia; order Eulipotyphla; family Soricidae; genus Cryptotis; species Cryptotis parvus. Next base: position 94,570 of record JAJIBD010008501.1, on the reverse strand, counting down.
AAAAGACAGTTTGCTTTCATTTGCATGTTTATCTCAAAAGGAAAAGGTATACCAATTCATATCATTTATTTGATCATTCTCTATGAGAGCTGCTAATATCCCGTGTAACTACTCTTTCCTGATTCTTATATTTATACTTGATTTTTAGTATCTCTTTAAGGGTAACGTTATTAATGGGTATGCCATAAAGGATTTTTCAATGTTTTCTGATTACATTAAATACCTTCTAAGTAGTTTTACAAGGTGGAAAGAAAACGAGTTCAATTCTTATTAGGAAACAAAGGGTCCCAGGGTGTGATAACAAATCAAGAAATGAATTCAGTATGGTTGAGTGGATTAGGTGTAACAGGATGCTAGGTGCCTCACCAAGCCTTGCTCCTCCCTATTCCTTGGGTCAATATACAAGAATGGAAATGTGGTAAATGTCTGAGTTGTTTGCCTAATACTCTGATGTGTTGTGACACATTCAGGAGGGAGAGGTGCTTGCTGCTTCCCATAAAGGGTTTAGGAGTATGACAATAAGCCACCCCGTAATTCTGCTAGGCAAGTACTTTTAGGTTTACTTTTTATGATATATGTAAAATTATATTATATATGTAAATATATATATAGTTGGATCACAGGGAGATACACAGTTACAAATTTGTTCATGATTTTATTTCAGTCATACAATATTCCATCATCTGTCCCTTCACCAGGGCATATTTTCCACCACCAATGCCCCCAGATTTATTGCTGTGCCTCCCCCTGCCCCTGCCTGCCTCTATTTTGCAGGTACTTTCCTACTCACTCAGTCACTTACTTCTTTTTTTCCTTTTGAGCCTTGTGGTTTGCAACGCAGATACTGATTCTATTCCTCCATGCCTCGATCTCCAGTTGGATTATCTGAGCATCATTATCTCAGTTTCTGAAATCTAACACTTACACAATTTCTTTAGTTAAATAGCTGGACTGTTGATAAATGTGAAACATAACCTCATTTTGCAAGTCATGCAAGTCATAATGACTTCTTTTTCAACAGCATGGTGAATGTATTCTTTCACTATAACTTGTCAGAGGCAGGTAAACTGAGTTAAATAGAACTTAAACTCTAGTAACCCCTTGCTTGCAGGATCCTCTTCTAAGTCTGGCAAGACTTTTACAGAACTGATAAAGATAGGAAGAAATGAAATCAGGGGATATCATGGAATCAATGGGAATAAGACGTGGTTGAGAGCTGGTGGTAGGGGTTCAGACACATATATACAAACCAGAGAACCAAAGAAAGTGTAAACCTAAGATCCAAACTTCAACAAGTAAACTTAAAATTTGTGCCTGTCAAGGAGTCAGGCGGGTTGGGAGGGAGCTGGGGATACTGGTGGAGGGAAGTTGACACTTGTAGTGGGATTGGTGTTCAAATGTTGTATGCCTAAAACTCAACTAAAATGACTTGTAAATCATGGTGCTTTAATAAAGAAAGAAAACATGAAAATATAAGATAATCTAACATCAGAACACTGTGTACTTTCACAACCAATTATATATACACGTAATTTTGTGTTCTTTTTTCTTAGAAAGTTGTTGCAAAACATTTATGAAATATCCTGAGGAATCTATCTTTGAGCCCTTATATGGAGAGTCAGAATCTTTTAGGGATTAGAGAGAAATTTAGTGACTATATCACCAACTGCCTCATTTTATAGCAAGGACTGAATGAATTACTTAAACTAGTAATGGAGCCAGGACAAAGAATGAAAGACAAAATAAGTTGCATATGAAAAAATTCTCATACAAATAAATGATAATTCAAGTCTATGAAGTGACTTTAAGAAAATGAGTACTCTAACAATTGCAAGACTTGGCTTCTTCACAGATTTTTTGTGTGTACTTATATTATCAATTTCAGAAAATTCCTTGAGGATTGTGAAGAATTTTTTTATGAAAGAAATTTACTGTGTTATGTCTAAAACTCCTGCCCCTTGAGGTGTTGCAGGTGTGGCTGTGGTGCCTGACTGTGTCAGCAGGTGGCAGACAGGAGATATGCTTGTCTACACCCAGGGCTCTGCCCTGTGGGCCCTGGATTGTTGATGTTTTGACATAGAAAAAGACTGGACCCCCTTGGGTGAACTTAGAGCCATAGCAGAGCCTGGAAGGCTACCCATGGTGTATTCAATATGCCAAAAAGAGTAACAATAATGGATCTCATTTCCAGCAAATGGAGATGTTATTGGTGCCCGTTTGAGTAAATTGATAAACAACAGAAGACAATGGCAAGTAATATCTAAAACAAACAAAATGTGTTGAGGTTTTTGAAATATCTTAAAGATTCTAAATGTGATGCAGCGGGACATATCTGTACCTGGTATAAGTAAAATGGTAAATGGGCTTGAAGAATAGAAACTTAGCTTTGTATGATTGACAAATTCTAAAGCAATATATTCCATCTGCTTGACTCCAATTACTGTCAAACTCTTTTCAATTGATCATGGAGATAAGAGTGAATAAAAAGATAAGTACATGCCTCTAGTTAAGAAACACTCCATTGTTGCATTTGGTGATAATTTGTGTGTGTGTGTGTGTGTGATGCCTTTGTGTATTTGACTCTCTAGCCTCAGGCAACGCAATTTGCCCACTGTGTCTCCAAAATATCACAGTGAAACTGGCTATCAAATCAAATAACTTGTCCATTTTTTAAGTCCAAAAATAAATTTTTCATCAGCCAAATTTTTTTAATTTCTTACAGTAGTCTTCTGGGTTGGTGGTTCTTCATCAAAGCAGGAAGGTCTGTGATATTAGAGTCAGCTTTCTCTCCCACGTTAACTTTGAAGACCATTGACAAACAAGCTGTTCCAGTGGTGATTTGTAAAATTGCCATGGCATCCAGGATGAAAATAGCATTGTTTAAAACCAGACAACAATTTAGTCTTTTCTTGGTGAAATAGTCTATATTTGGGAGTTATAAAATTCAAGCACATCAAAAGCACTTTAAGTCTTTCCAACTTGAGACCAGTAGTACTAACGGAGAACTATAGCTACAGGTGGAAAATATTAAATTACTATTTTTTAAGTTTCTTTCTAGTACCCTCAAAAGTATAGGCAGAGACATGACTATAGGTTTCTACTCTTTCTATAGTGAAAAAATGGAGGAATTTAGGAGAGAAAAATTGAATTTAGGATCTAGGCTTAATCAGACTTGCTGAACAAATTTATTTTTCAGTAATTTTTTTGTAAATTGGAATTAAATTGATTTGATGTCTCTGAAGCTTGCACCTGTGGGTGTCCTTTTTAATGGATCTTTTAAAATGTCTGTTTGTGGTAGAGATGAGGTTAACAATATTTATTTTTTAAGTTAAACATATAAAAAATAAATTTCATTAGACTCTAGTCCTTAAAACTCTAATTTTGTGCCATCTTCCATTATAGGGAAATACTCAGTAAATAAAATAGTATCTCAAGCATGGTTGACATACCCCACTTTGATTGTTACTTAGGGACTTTTTGCCAAAACATCCATTTATTTTCTTAGTATAGGGAAACTAAACTAGTAAATGGATGATACTTTTATAAGCAATTTTATAAGTATCTTTCTGGTGTATGCTAAATGGGAAAGTTTAAAAAGAAATTTCCACTCACACAAAACTCTTAATATTCCCAAGTGAAGAGATGCTTGAAACATTGAAGTGGTAAGAAGAGTGGAGAAATATCTTCGGCATTTAGCTTCAGGATGGACAAACCACATTAATTCTACACTTTTATTACAGTATATTTTTTTTCCTCTCCTGGATTTTTAATCCCTTCAACATCCTTTTTTGATCAGTGACCTCTGCTAGGTATTTTTCATAAGCTAAGAAACATACACAGTTTAGAGTTTATTCTATAGTTTCTGATATAGTTTGCTATTTGCTCTTACCTGCCTAACAATTCTATGATGCAGAGAGATTGTATTTTCCAACTGCCAAGACTGTGTTGTATTAATTCATGTTCAAATTCTTCTCACTCAGTAACCGATTCAGAAGCAAAATGCTGAGATTCAGGTGAAGGAGTCATACCAAATATTTGCCAGACCACAAAACTTCAGTTGCCTGGGCTCAAGGCTGACTTCAGTCACTTAAGAATTCAGGTATGAAAACACTATTTGTAGTGAACTTGTAGAAATTCTGCAAATGTCATAGGACACTGATGAGGTCTGTCACCCATTAAATTGAAGAACCAACTATTCATTAATCAGTTAATTTTAATGACAATTTTTATCTTTTTATCAGCATTGTTTAGGTTTATTAGACTCTAATGTGTGAGATTCCAGAACTAGAGTTTCTTTCTCTAGAGATACTTTAGTTGTGACCTGGTAATATGAGTGGAAGACAGTTTGCTCTTTATACCCCTAACTTACTGGTTTTCAAATATTACATGTGTTTAAATACCTGAAAATTCTGTTTATTTATGAGCTACTGATAACCCCCAGCAGAGTTTCTGATTAAGAAATTCTAGAGTAGGGACTGAAATTTTGTGTTTCAAGGTTTCTGGCTATGATTGATATATTATTTGGTACAGGACCCTACTTTGAGAATCCTTGCTCTAACTAGACACCAACCCTTTACTTTTGTGTACAGATAATAGATTGATAGTATTACTGTTTTTGGTCTGAGTCCATTTCCCCATTAATTAAAATATGTAAATACTCTGAACAAACTTAAATCTTATCATCTAACTTAATAGCTTTCAGAAATAGTTTTTCTATCACAGTATTTACATGGGAAGTTTAGTGATAACTAGTTGTGTAGGAAAGGCTTGATAACTCCAGCGATCACATTCAAGCTTCTCAATTATACAAAAGTAAGCAGTCAAGGATCAAGGTCATAGTAGAGCTCTGAGCAGGGATATGTTCCATGAGCAAGTTCTTTAACTTATTGATTTCATTCACTTGTTAGCCCAGCTTCTAGTTATTGGTAGAGGTCTTCCTTACACTGCTTAGGGAAAACAGAAAGTTCATGTTTTGCACTGTGATGGATTATTTGCAAAATGTTTTCAAATCCATTTATGCTTGGGTTGATGTGCAAAGTAGATATCCAAGTTGGTCATCACTATCAGGCTTAGGATATAAATATAACCCATGATAAGTGTAAATATAAATGCCAAGGAAGGAGTTTCACTGTCACTTATCACTATCTTCCTGTTCATCATCTATTTGCTAGAGTGGGCACCAGTAATATCTCCATATGTCCTTTCTCATTCTAGTAGAACCCAAGGGCATCTGCTTGCTCCAGGAACATAAAGAACCTCAAACCATTATATTAGATCATAGAAATGACCTAATATAAATATTACTGGTATTTGGCATATCAAATACGACATGAGCAACTTGTCAAGCTTGCCGTGCGGATGACATACTCTTGTGGTCACCTCTAAATAAAGCATTTATTGATGAACCGTGCAGCCACAAACGGCCATGCGAGCAGGGCTGTGATAGTCTGGTCTGCTGGGTGGAGTTGTGACTAGATGGAAGTCCGCATGTGGAAAATGGCGGCCCCCATGGAGTGGGGGTCATCTGGCTTGTTGTGAGGGCTCTGCTGGGGTGGCGGGCCAGGGCTAGAATCCGCCATGCCTCCCAGGTGCCTCATGAGCGGCTGGGAACAGGGAGAGCAAGTAGCAGCTCTGCCCCATGTCTGTGTGGAAGGAGTTTATCTTGTTAAATTCCACATAAGGCAAGTGAGACAGCAGCTGCAGATCTGTCCAGAGTGGTCTAGGGGGTATGTGCAGCACTTTGAGGATCATGGCTCTATCTCTACCTGTGGGAACGTCCTGATGAGCTCAGAGTTACACTTATAATGGACTGGACAAAATAATTAAAAGAGGCAGTCACATTTGAAACATTCAACGACTTATTCAATGGATTTTCTTTCCTGTCTTCAGCGCATTCGTAAGACTGTTTGGTGACCAACTATGTTTTCTGGCAGCAGGAACAATTCTTGCAATTGCACAGAGCTAGGAACTAACAGTGATATCCAGTTTAAAAGGACAGAGTTGCAAACAAAGGTTGGCTTTTAGTTTGGGTCAAATCTTTCCAACAGCACAAATTATCATGCCCAGCCCTATACCATTAACCACTGCCATGGTCATAGTACTGGGCGTGGTCTTCACTACCTTATTCTGCACTCCTGAGTGGAGTAGTTGGACCTCAGTGTTGGCAACGTGACCTAAGATGCTTATTTCTCAATTGTCCTCATCCCACTTGACTATTAATTCATCATTATCACTTCAGTTTCTCTCCCCTTTTGTTTGGGCCTAGGTTTTGGTAAAATTCTTTTTTGCAATTCATTTTGCTCCCTGAATGTAATAAAGTGTGTGTGTGTGTGTTTGTGTGTGTGTGCGTGCATGCACACACGAGCATGCACATGTTTGTTTTTAATGAGGGAAAAAACACAAAGTAGTAGAGCCTCCATATAGAATTCAGCCAAATCTAGCTCTGTCTGTTCATAGCCCCAAAGGGAAAGTGGCTACCTACAAAGTTGAAGTTTCTCCTTTATTCTACTTGTCAGGACTAATTTTCATGTATGTTTATATGGTTGTTTGGTCAGTATCTGTTTTCATCACTGAACACAGAATACTACATTCCATCATTGCCATTTTTCTGCAATATCAGGTGTCTATTTCCTATCAGAGTGCCCAACACAAAGCATATTTTGGTTGTTGAGGAATAATGCACATTTGAAGTCTGCTTAAAAAGGAATTTTTGTTTTTAATTGAGTCAATGTGAGATATGCAGTTACAAAGTTGTTCATAATTGGGTTTAAGTCACAGTATGTTCCTACATTCGTCCAAGGGGAATAATTTAGCTAATCTTTTTTTTTTTTTTTGCTTTTTGGGTCACTGTATCACTGTATCACTGTCTTCCTATTGTTCATTGCTTTGCTCGAGTGGGCACTAGTAACATCTCCATTAGTCCTGTCACAAGCAAGTGCAACCCAAGGGCATCTACTTGCTACAGATAGGAGGAGCCTGAAACCATTCTTCAGGTTATGGAACTGAGGTCCATAATAGTTTCTAGTCTTTGGGATAAAAGTAAATAAAACACGGTACCTTGCCAGGCTTTACCGTGTAGGTGGTATAGTCTCAGTAGAAGGCTCTCAACCAGAGAATTTACTGATGAAACTTAAAGGGGGAAGATCAGGTTTTCTCTTGGATGGAGCTCTGAGGAACTATGGAGTCTGGATGTTGAGAATGACTAACTGCATGATGTGTGGTTTGCTCTGGCTTCTTGCCAGGCTTACTGGTATCAGTTAAAACATGTCTATAACTGTTTACTATGTATAAATGTGAAAGAAATTGGGAAGAACCTTATGCAAAATTCAGTATTCTATAAAAATATTGTGCGGCCGCAAAGTGGCTGCGTGCCAAGGGACATGTGGGTCTGGCATGGGTGGGTCTCTCTCTTCCGGGGCAACTGGCATGGAGGCGGAGGAAAGGGCAGGGCCCAAAACTCCACTCCAAGCCTGGACAGCATGGTCTCTCCCCTACTCATGAGAGGCAAGCCCTTGGAGCAATGTTGGCTTTTTGGGTCACACACGGCAATGCTCAGGAGGTTACTCCTGGCTCTGCACTCAGGAATCACTCCTGGTGGTGCTTGGAGGAGCCATATGGGATGCCGGAGATCGAACCTGGGCTGGCACAGGCTGGCTGCGTGCAAGGCAACGCCCTACCCGCTGGACTATCGCTCCGGCCCCTATTTTAGCTAATCTTAACAATACTCTGGAACTAGCAGTCTGTTTGCAAAGAATTGTGTAGAAAGACCTCAGTTTTATCATTATTTTGTTTTATTTTTTTATTTATGAGAACATGTTTTATTTATTCTTAAATATATTTGTATTTTTTACAATGATGTTCATAATAGAGTTTCAGGTATACAATGTTCTAACACCAATCCTACCACCAGTGTTATTCTGAGACTCAAATGATGGTATTTGTTGCATGGAAATTGACCAATAAATTATATATTGCTTAAGACAATGGAAATTCACTAGTAATTAGACCGATTTTCAATTCTAAAGATTTGTTTCTATTCTAACAACTTGTTAATGGAAGATACAAATTATTAGAACTTTGTATTAATTTTTCTCAAAATTTTGGTGATCCCGTCTATGCTAGTTTGCTGAAGTTGCCATAATGAAGTATCATGAACCAGTGATTCTGTTATAGAAATGTATTATCTCACAGTCACAGGGTCTAGAAGCCTAGATTAAGGTGCTTGTAGGCTGGTTCCTTTAGAGTACTACGAGGAAGAAATAGCCTCCATGCCTTTCTCCAACTTCTAGTGGCCCCTGTCAATCTTTGCATTCCTGGAATTTAGAAGCATCACCCAGCTCTCTACCTTGATGTTCACCTGGTGATCTTCCTGTGTGTTTATGTCTTCTTATTATGACACCAGGCTGTTTGACTGGGGCTCAGCCCACTCCATTTTGTCCTCATCTGAACTGATTGAATTGATTATATCCACCACAACCCTAATTCAAAATAACATTACTTTTTTAGTTTCTGTGCATTCAGACTTCAACAATTCATATTGGGTTGGCAAATCATCCATAAGCTCCAAAAGACTATAGTAGACAGAAGAATATTTACGGTGTCCAGAAGCACCTCCTATGCTTCCTGCAGATTTCAGTAGTAAGATTCTGACATTTTCCCATTGCTAGATCAGGAAAATCTTGGCTTGGAAATGAACTGTAGCTAACTAGTTGAACCTGTTTCAGAGAGTCTGCCAAAGATGGTTTGCAAACTGGCATCTCTGTTGCTGCCATTTGCAGTGGCAGGGCTACCTCCTGAGACAGCATGGGAGGACTTCTGATGTCTGCAGAAGGTGCAGAGACTCATTTCTTCCTCAGTGGCACTTGCGAGGCAGTTTCTTCTGCTCCTCGAGGGTGTGAAGATCAGGGCAATTTCAGGGCAGTCTATGTCTGGTGGTGGCCACTTAACACACTGCCATCAGTTGATGAATACTATTGATGTTCTTTGACAGAGTTTCTATGCAAAGGCAATAAATGAGGCTGATGAAATACACAGGAACCTTCTGACACAAATATTTTACTTCATCATAGTAAAGAGGGAAGGCGATATTTGACTTCTGGCCGAATGACCATGAGAAAGACCAATATTTAATCTTGTCTCTGGCTTTTTATCAAGAGAACATGTTACATCACTAGCCAGTAGCTTCCAGGTGCTTAAAAAAGTAACCTGCTGAGACTCGAGGTTTCCCAAATTGTAAAATTTAGAGGATGTCTGTTGTCCCTGTGCTCTAGAGCACATCCATCAGCCGTGTAGCCATTGCCCTCGTTTGGGGACCAATGAAGTAGGAAGAGATAAAGAGAGAGTGTCAGATGAACAGCTGATCAAGTTTACCACAGGGGGACAGCCAGAATAAATGGGTTATTTCACAGTCAAGTCAGGAGTGGAAGTTGAATGTGGAGATTGTGGATCTCCTGCAAAAAAATCAAAGTGGCCTTTAATGAAAAATATTATTTGGTGAAGAAAGTTGGTCAGGACTAAAACTAAATAGGGAACAAAATAATGTTAGGGGTAAAACTAAAAGACAAGTCTTAAGAGGGATAAAAAATGTGGACATGCTTCTGGCACTGAACCCTATGTGACTACAAACAAGACACAAATTCACTGGACATTTTTTTCTCACCTGTAGGGTGAGGATAAAGGGATGACATATTGCTAAGAAAGATTTATGATAGAATGTTCATAATATTGTTATTTTAAGTGATTCAATAGTTTGGATTTCTTCTGTCTTTAGCTAGCTGACTGTGTCATCATAGTCTTAATATTTTGCATGTTTCATTGAATCTTTCATCTAAATTTCTCATTATCTGTTAGTATATGACATTTAAAATTTTCACTTACTAATGATTTAAGAGTGTCAGTGCAACAAAGTATATGAAATATACTTTTATACTTATATAAATATACTTTTATATAATACAATATATAATGGATATATATGTGTGTGTATGTACATATATTATTTTGTTCTATGCCCAGGTGTTCATGGAGTACTCCCAACTCTTTGCTCTAGACTGGGGGATTATATACAGGACAGAAATGGATTCTGGGCCTTCTGCATTCAAAGCACACATTAGCTTGTTGGGATAGCTCTCTGTTCCCAAAATCTATTTTGGGAATATTTTAGCTACACCTGGCTCCGCTCAGGGTCTACTCATGGCTCTGTGCTTAATGAGCCCTATATACTATAGATTCTGTCTTCACATGATAATTCTGAGGATCAATCAGCAAACATATAAGGATAGGGGAAGTTCATATGTTAGAGAGTTCAAATTATGTGCAGTGAATTCCAACTCAGATGACTTTGAGAGGTACCATAAGTAAGTGTCTAGTTAAGGCAAAGTCATTGTGAATTAGCAACAATGTGAGAATTGAGTCTTGTGACAGTTTACTTCTATGCAGAATGCCCTCATAAAGTTGGCAGCACCCACAGGTTCTCTTAGGCTTGCATGAATATGTAATGCTGTGTTAGAAGATTATGATAGAATGGTAGAAACTCATGTTGGATAGTGGTGGCAACAATTACAATAATAAGGAGCTGTTGGGTCTAGTTTCCACTTTAAAGCCATGTAATCCTGAAGTGTGTTTCCTTACCAAAACTTATTGATAAAACTCAGTACAAATTTTAAATTTCATTTATATAAGGATTAGATAAGATAATAACTGTAGTGAAGCACTCTTTGATCTTCTTTCATACAATGGGAAACTTCCTGCCATTTCCCCCTTTTTTATACTCTCCTAAATAAAACCTTTACTGAATTTAGAAAAAAAATAAATATAATTGTACGGTGCTCAGTAGAGTGACTTGTAGTAAATTCTTAATAAATATTAAAGTATTTATAGTGAAGTAATAATTATATTGATCTTCCTCTAGAGTAAGTATAATGCTTTATTATATTAATGGACCAGAACACAATGACTTTCCATCAATGTGAAACACTTTTCTTAATATGTGACTAATAACAAAGTTTTAAGTATACTAGAACCTAACATTACCTTAAAGATCCAGATCTGAGAAGAAAGAAAACATCCCTGAGGTAATGCCTGGGTGTGGTGCTGCTCTATTAGTAGCACCCAGTTCATTACAAGTCTGAACAATGTGATCCTAGCTCTGGGTAGAAAACACTAAGCAAGGAAAAGTATGTTTTGTAAGAAGTCAACTCAGACTTGTTTTTCAGAGCCTTCCATAATACCAAATCTCTCGCCTATCACAGCTTAGGCTGTGGTCAAAATAATTGAACATGGTGGTCAGGTATCTTTATGAGAATGAAAATAAGTAAGAAAGTGAGTTTGTAATTTCAAGGTGAATAGATAGAAATCTAGTAGGAAAAGTATACAAGAAATATGAGGAAAAAATGTGAGAGAATTTAAGAAGTATATATATATATATATATAACATATAAGAAAAGAAAGAAATGACTTGAAACACTAGCCCCATTGGAGTGAATATTGGATTCCCTATCCTAATTACGCCATACCACAATGTTGTTACATAACTAATTATAATGGGGTTAATTGAGTGTGTAATGTGTTATGATTATTGTACTGGTTTGTCTAGCACAAACATTTTAGAATAGAACATCTGATTTGTTTCACTGTACTTTTATTAACTCTATGAATAGTAAATCTAGAAGATACTCTCATGAATTGCATCAACAAATTAGATGAATTTATACAGGTAAGCCTCTTATAACATAATCCTCTTAAAACAATGCCCACCCACCACATGGTACAGACTCCTTTGGTGTGAAGCATTATCAATGAGAATTCTTCTGACTTGCTGACATTTATTGGCTTTTTACTCTCTTCTTTGCTCAACAAGTGCTTTTTACTTAAGCAGAATTCTTGTGCCCTTCTGAACACACCCTCTCTCTTTCTGCCTGTCTGTCTGTCTCTCTCTCTCTGAAGAACTCTCTTATTTGAATTGGAAACTAAAAGAGTAGGCTTAATTTGCAAGGGATAATGGGAGCCCACTTTACACATGACCACTCCCCACCCAGGAGTAAAACTAGATGAAAATAAATACATTCGGGGACAGTGAGCAGGACTTAGAAGCCTGGGTAAGAGATAGGTGAAGAGTTTTCATGTGGTGTAGAAAGAACATAAAGTCCTGTGAGCAGTGGATGCCCAAGATGGGGATGAGATGATGTCATCTGTTTGGAGGCCTGACAACATGGCAAATAGGTGAACGATTCTGAACTAGAGAGCTTGCTCTGCCAGGTGCTTCTTTCCTTTCACAAGCACAAAATGCACTTAGGTAACTCTTGGTACATACCCTTCTAAATCCATAGCTTGTTCTTTACAAGATTTTGGCAAAATGTGGTGTGCACTGGTCACACCCAATCTTTTCTATATTTATTCTGAGTGCATAAGACTAATGAGATAATCATGCCCTCAGGCTTTACTGGTTGAAATCTGTAAATCCCACAAAAGTGTAATTACCTATTCGTAATCCTTCTTTCCAATATTACGTAAATCTCATTAGTACATATTTTTTTATTATCCATGTTGTGGAAAAAATTGCTTTTTTTGCTATTCAAAGAACACTTGACAAGGGAGGACCCAGGTGTCTTATTTGAGTTTGTATGACTTTATCATGATAATTAAATAAAAGAGTGAGTGTCTCAAAGTAGGAGAGTCTCCCTTAGTAGTGATGGTTTTGCTTAACCCTGTGCTTTTAGGGCAAGGACTCTCTGCAAAAGCCTGTGAGCTTTGGTGTGAGGTTGGAACATTGCAGATTAAGGACTCATTCCATCTTAAATCTAACAATGGTGCCTGAAAAGTCATAGATTCATGCATCTTGATAGGAACAAGAATCCCTCAGAGATCAAATTTAATATTGATGTAATGCTATAGACAATTCCCATAGTTTGACATATCTATCTCAACTGGGTACTAACCTGTTAAGATTTATATGACCATTCACTAAAGTATTGCAGGTGATTGAAGATTAAGAAGTCTTTTTTTCATAACTTACTTAATAGAGTGATTTTTCTAGACAGAGATGACATGAACATTAATGGAACTTTCATGACATTCCCTGTATGCTTAATCAGTTATTTGATTCATGGCGCATGGTACAGCTTTATCGCATATGAAGTAGTCCTGTAAATTTCTTTGAAGCTTCCAAATTACTTTTTTTTGTTGTTGTTGCTGCCCGATACCAAATAAAATTGCTTGGAATTGCTGCTCCACTCTACTGTGTTATATGGAAAAGGGCAATTGTGGTGTGTGTGTGTGTGTGTGTGTGTGTGTGTGTAAAAGAGAGGAAAGGGTGTGGGGGAAGGAGAGACAGGGAGAGACAGACAGAGGTAGGGAGGTAGGAAAAGATGAAGGGAGATAGGAGGAGGGAGAGAGCCCTATTCCTTGTACTTTGTACATTTCATTAGTCAAAATGTAGTCAAAAGTGCATTATTATAGAAGCATAAAATGAGGGTTTCTTTCTATCACTGCTAGCATGCTCTGGTGGTTGGGTCACTAAACTCCTCTGGACTTCAGAAGAGAGGTATGTAGACTCTAACCTCTATTTTATGCTTTAATCATCTATAAAATGCAGCAGTGTGGGCCTTGATTTCAAGGGGATAGTCCAGGGTCTGTTTGGTTAAGCAGCCAAACTGATTGAGAAGCAAAGCAGTGGGAAAGAGCAGAACAAATGGGGTAAACAAGTAGTGAATCTTCGGTGTAGAGACTGGGTCTGTCCTCTATTCTCTGAATATTCTCACCTCACCATTCCACGGACTAAGACCATAGAATTGACTTTGTCTCTACTGCATCACAATTCTCTACATACAGGGAGTAAAGCCACATAATTTTCTATATGATTTTTTAGGGAATGGTGCTCCAAAGCAGTACTCAGCAGGATCAGGAGCTATTTTGGGTAATACTCAACTAGATGGTGCAATGCTACGTCCCAGTGTTACTGGGCTATTCAGACAAAGTGTGGTTGTTTGAGGAGGTCTCTAGAAACATACTTGGTCACATTCAAGGTGTAGTGCCAATGATAGTACTTGGCATCTTCCACAAGCAATGCATACACCTCTGATCTCTGAACTATTTCCTAGTCCTACGATTCGCTCTTTAAGGACATCACTCTGAGGATCAAATGCTTAGTAGCTGAATTTACTTTTTATTTATTTATTTATTTGTTTGTTTGTTTGTTTGTTTTGGGTCACACCCAACAATGCTCAGGGGTTACTCCTGGCTCTTTGCTCAGGAATTACTCCTGGCGGTGCTCAGAGGACCATAGGGGGATGTCGGGATTGAACCGGGTCGGTCGTGTGCAAGGCAAATGCCCTATCCGCTGTGCTAACGCTCTGGCCCCTGAATTACTTTTTCATGACATGACTTAGTGTGATGCCTTAAGTTATGTAAAATGTGTAAATGATGTAAAATTTAACCCAATGATACTTTATCTTCCATTAACATAACGAAATTTAAACTTTTGGTTTCCTCTGACATTTCTCTCCACCAGGTATAGGAGCAAGCACAAATAGCCTTATTTTATGCTTTCTAATCCCCTCATGCCTTTTATTTATTTACTTTTATTATTAGTTTTATTATACCACAGTGAGATATACAATTACAAAGATGTTCATGATTGGGTTTCAGTCATACAGTGTTGCAGCACCCATCTCTCCACCAGTGCACTTTTCCCACCACCAGTGTCCCCAGATTCTCTCCCCCTCCCCCAGCCTGACTCTATAGTGGGCATTTTTCCTCCTCCCTCTCTCTCTTCCTCTCTCTCTCTCTCTTCCCTCCTACACATAATGGCTTGCCATACATATATTTAGGAGTTATCATGCATGTCCCTTTGCCTACATCCAGTGCTCAGTTCTAGCCTGGCATTACCATTTCCAACAGTTAGTAGAACACTGGTATGCATTTATATCCCACATGGACGCAGTCATTCTAGATCTGTCCCTTTCCTTCTGACTAATCAAAACTCTTTGTCTCTTTAGGCATCCCTTCTTGGTAAAGGACCTGTTCAATAGCAGAGCAGCTGCTTCCCATGTGCTCTGAGCCACATGTAGTGCTTGGGAAGCATTTATGTGTCCTTGTATCTGATTAGTGGAAACACCATTTGCTCTCAATGTGGTCCATAAATCATACACTTCCAGCAATTTTGGCCAAGTTTTTGCTGGAGACTTTTTTCCAATTTGGGTCTTGCATCAGACCCACTACAATTTCTGAAAGGATACAGGCCAAATGCCCCAAGTGATTCTCTTAAAATGTCGTCCATTTGGCAAGGAGTGAGAAGAAAAGCCCTCCCCCATAACCTCTTCACTGGCAGGGTAGAGACACGTGGAAAGGAAACACAGAATTCCAGCAAATACCGCCAAAAACTAGTCTTTCTTTAACCACAAGTTTTCATCCCCCTTGAGGAGGATGTTGGGTTAAATTTGCAGACAGGTTTTGTCCATTTCCTCTGTGAGTGATGTGTATGTGGTCTGACACACAATTGTGTAACTATACTATAAATATATGTGTGCCAGTGTATTAAAATCTTATATAGGCTTGTAGGGTCCTCAAAGGAAGAGGCTTTTAACACAGCTTTGCTCCTTATACTTCCTTCAGTGCCCCAGAGCGTAGGTGCTCCATAGAGGAGTGAGGAATGAATGAGTAAATGAGGGTAATTTCACCAACAATTGCTGCTGCCTAGGACGAACGATCAGTTTCTGCTAAACTCTGCACGCTTTCAGTTTACCCTCTGCATTCTGCTTCTCATGTAAGTACTGTTATTAAACTTCTAAATACTTAACAGAGGCTGTTTTTTGGCAGAGAGTGAACTCCTTTTGTCTTCTGTCCCGTGAATATCCTAACCACTTTGTCACTTTGATCTAGGGGCATTTCATCTTCAGAAATGCAAAGAAGTTGGCCACTGCACAAAATGTGTCCTATTTCCTATTGCCGTAAAATCCACTGTTCTTGAGCCTTTGCCCGCCCCTTTCATGATAATGTGTAAACCACTAAATTGCAGCTACTGGCTGTGGCCATGGCCATCAAAAAATCGTGAATGCCATGTAGATTTGAGGCTTGCTCCACTAAAGAGTCTACAATGGCTTTACTGTAACTGGGTTAACTAGAACTTGGCAAACAGCTATCCTAAGAGGGTGATACCAAGCCCCCGCCCCCTTCCAGGATGCTGGCCTGATCTTCTTGTATTTGTGCAACTGGCCCATCCAGAGACCCACTAACACTGGGAGGAGGGCCCTGGAGAAGGCAAGAAGCTCTGGGTCAGGTTGTCCTTTTGTGATTCTCTTTTCACACAGCTTCTCTTCCTGCAGTGCAAGTAGGTTAGAGGATAGCTTGTTTTCTTTTGCTATTTGAAATACAGCATTTAGGGTCATGCTCTGAATAATTTGTGCTTGTTAGAAATGACTGTCGTCCTCTTGAAGCCATAACAAAGCGCTACATTTAAATTAAATTCAGCCAAGCAAGAGCCTCTCCAAAGAAATCAATAGGGTCAGGCAATTTTTTTGCAAAGTCTTTGATGTTTTTAACCTGTAACATTCTAGGGCATAAATCAGCAAAGGTATTTTTTAGAATCTAAAGCTATCTGGGCCATAGTCCATAATATCTTAAAATTATTTGGGAGTATTACAGATTGAAATGAGAAGGCAATGTAAAGTGTTATAAGCATCTTTAACATCAATTATTTTTATGTTGGCAAACTAGGCTTCCTCAGGGTACTAGTGTGAAATTTCATGTATGGATTTTTGGAAATGTATCTTTATGAAGTCTGTAGAACATCAAAATAACAAAGTCCTGTTGAACATAATTTTGAAAATATTCTTTTATTCCTACACGGGCATTGCTGTGGTCTCTAGACAAATGCTTCTCTGGCAGTGACAGAAGATGCGGTGGCCTCATGTTCTGGGAAAGAGGGTGGGATTCAATAGATAGAGATGTATCATGTTTTAACTTCACTTTATAGAAGGCATTTTAGGTTCACAGAAAAATTGAGAGGATAGATCAAAAGTTTTCCCCATGCCTTTGACCATACACATTCAAAGTCTCCTCATTATTAATATTTCACATTAGAGAAAACATCAATTTACGAATATCTGTGCACTGTTGGAAGTAAATGCTACATGAGCGTCCTCTTTCTTCATTGTCTGTATCAGTGCATCATACTGTCAGTGCTTCAGCGCCCAAACACCTTCATTCTTTTTTCATACTAGACATAGGAATACCTGGAACTGCCAAAATTTATCTTTTTTAAAATCTAGGAAAATGTTCTGCTGGTTATTTTCACAATTTTCTCTGCTGTTGATCTATTCCAATTAAGGGTAATTTCTGTCTAATAAACCTAATGAGCAGATTAATTATTTATATATACTTAAAAATTAAACTCTTTACATACATTCACCTTGTCAGTATGACAGTCAGTATATTATTATATTATCAAAGAAATGTGCTTTGCTATTGCTTCTATTTTAGAATAAGATCAGATCCTCAATTTTAGTTAAAGAGTTATTTTTGAGCAAAGTTGTTCTACCTGGTTTTTGTCTCGCTTAGAGCAGATAATAATTATCTCTTATTCTTACTGCAGAAGTTTATGTTTGACTTTTGCGCTGGTGTCAAATAAACCCAATATATGACCTAAAGTATGTAAATATCTCTATATACTAAACCCTGTAGCGCTGTCAGGATTGGTCCCTGAGCATAGAGACAGGAGCAAACCTTAAATATCTCTGGGTGTGGCCCCAAAACAAATATAAAAGACAAATGTTTTTATTTCATGAGAAACATCTATCTTTTGGAGAAGTTTATCTCTTGCCATCTTCCTGAAGATGAATCCACTATTCTTTATTATTAAAAAAGACACAGTGTTGATGAGACTTCCTCTAGTCATTCTAGTCAGGATAAGATGAAACAGATTCTCGTTCATTCCAGAATCATGATTATACACCTGTCTCCATTCACCACCCTTTAATATCTCACCTAGAGTGGCTTCAAGGATGGCCAGGAGATTGCGATGTGTGGGTCCATGTGCTTGGCATCTGTTGTCAAATACCTTAACCATGACCTCAAAGAACCCTGTGCTCTCTTCACTGATGAGGACTCCTACCATCGAATTATTCTACTATTTGTTTTAGCATTCAGAATTTGGGCATAATTTACATTTTAATCCTGTAATAATTAATTCAAGTGAAGAAGTGATCAATAATTATAAAATTAATGCTATAAAATTGATTCATTACTTAGTGTTACATGTTCAGGTCAGAGAGTAATATATTTTGAGAAAAGGATCAGTAACTAGCTTATATCAATGCTTCTTGGAGTGTACATAGCAATTTCATCTGGGTTTCTGACTGTTTCTGTAGGTGGGGATTTCATTTGAAAAAAAATTGAGCTCAGAGACAGTCTGACAGGAGAATTTGGCACCCAGAAAATGGACTTAGCTCCAAAATCCCAACCTCTTGACTTGCCCAGGTTAATAGTTTGATGGAGGGGTAGGGGATTGGTATTTTAGAACTGTATTAAACAGGTGGGAAGATGTCCAGTCAAGCAAGCACATATGCTATTTGTAGAACTTGACAATTCAGCTGTCAATCAGTGTCAAAGTGGTCCAGCAAAGAAGACTTTTGCTAGTAATACCAGCTGAATGATGGGGATTCAGGTAGCATGACTCTGGCTTGGGATAGGTTCTAAAATTTAAGGAAGAAACCCATATATAAAGGCATTGCTTAGTGGATCTGAAGAGGTATATTAGCTAGTAGTGTATAATATACATCAGAGTACAAAGAAAAATCCATGAAGCAAGTATAGGATAATAGGCTAACAAAACTCAGAGTCAAATTAGTGCTCAGTGATGTGAGTATTGAGAAAAAAATTTGGTATATCTCTATACCAAAAAAAGATAGATGGGTTTTTTTAAATTTTTTATTATACCACCGTGAGACATACAATTACAAAAGGTGTTCACATTTGGTTCTTGGTAATACAGTATTCCAGCACCCATCCCTCCACCAGTGCCCCATTTCCACCACCAATGTACCCCACCCCCTCCCACTCACCCCCAGGCTGCCTCAACAGCAGGTAGACCCCTGTTTCCTCTCTCTCTCTCTCTCTCTCTCTCTGTCTCTGTATCTCTCTCCATTTTGTTTTACACATTGTGGCTAGCCCTGCAGATATTTAGAGTTTAAAACTTAAGTTTCTTTGTGTAGATTCAATGGTGAGTTTTAATCTGCCATTACCATTTCATACATTTAGTAAAACACTGGAATCTATTTATATCCTATTAATGAATGCAGTCATTCTATATATGTCATTTTCCTTCTGACAATTATCCAGACTTAAAACTCTCTTCTGGCTTTTCATTGCTAACTCTCATGTTGGCTAAAGTCTAGATGACCTGGCTCTATAATGATCTCTTTTCTGTCACTATTTTTAACCTTTCTGTGTTTTCTCCTTTTCTGTACCATGCCGAGCAATTTCCAGTCTCAAAATCCTTTCTATAGTAAACATCAGGTAGGGTGCTGGCCTTGCATGTGGCCACCTAGATTCAGCACTCAAAATTCCATATATTCCCCTGAGCACTGCAGTAATTCCTACACTAAGGAATTACTGCAAGGGGTAATTACTGAGTGCAGAGCCAGGATTAACTCCTGAGTGTGACCTCAAATCAAAAAAAAAAAAAAAAGATCTTGTTCTTGCAGGTCTCAGCTCTCCTCATATTTTGACTATCTTCTTGGCATTCGAATTAATGTTGGCCCAAGTGTCTTTCCACTTGTTGTTTTGTTTTGTTGTTACCCCAATGCTATGTAAATACAGCAAAAACAATACCCAGTACTTGGGAGATCCCTAGTAAATGAATACTTACTGAATGATTGGCAGTGATCCAAACTCTAGTAAAGGATAGTTGACTAGAAGTGGTATCTGCAGTTAGGATAAAGGGAGGAAGCCGAGGAAAGCAATTCATTCAAATTCTCAATATTTCACAATTCTCAGCTATAAAGTATGTGTCTTATAACTGATCCATTTTTTTTAGAATTAAACTGAGCCACTGGTTAAAAGATAAGTACTTTTGGGCCGGGCGATAGCCCAGCGGGTAGGACGTTTGTCTTGTACGCAGCCGGCCCATGCTGGCCTGGCTTCGATATCCGGCATCCCATGTGGTCCCCGAGGACCGCCAGGAGTAATTCCTGAGTGCAGAGCCAGGAGAAACCCCCTGAGCATTGCCGGGTGTGACCCCAAAAGCAAATAAAATAAAATAAAATGAAATAAAATAAAATAAAAGATAAGTACTTTATAAATCCAATATCTGAAAAAGATTGATACTTGATATTCTAAAAATGATATTGGAGACATTTTATGAAAATACTTTCATTTTCAGAAAAGTCAATTATATAGTATATATATACTGTGTAATATATACTATGTAAGTATATAAATATATAAGCATATCTACAAGTATATATGTATATTATATATACTTATATATACTTGTAGATATGCTTATATATACCTATATATAAGCATATATAATATATAAGTATATATACATATATACTTATAAGTATATATAAGTATATATACACTTATATATAAATATATAGTAATATAGATTAATTAAATAAAAATATATATAAGTGTATATATACACGTATATATAAGTATATATGTATATACTTCCCTCCCGGTACCTCATGATCATCTGAGCACAGGGAGAGCTGGTAGCAGCTCTGCTGTGTATCTATATAAAAATATATATTTATATATATTTTATCTATTTATATATTTATCTATTTAGTGTGCATATATATATACACACATTTAGCATGTATGTGTGTATATATACATTTTAGTGGGTATATACATATACCCACTAAATATAAATATACATATACCCACCTAATGGAATGGAAATAATATAAATTAGAAATTTAGGGAAAGTTTAAAGTTGTAATGCTTTAACCCATTCTTCCTTTTTTGTGAAGCCAAGTAATTTTTATTGAAACTTATTTAGAGAGATGACCCAGGAGAGAAGGAGAGAAGTACCTGCTTGAGAAAGATCACAGGCTTCCCCAAAGTGGAAATAAATAAACAAAAAAACAGTCAGGCATGATGTGTGTTGTGTGTTGAAGGGAGGACATGTTGAAGGGAGGACTTTTGAGTGCTACACACAAACACACACACACACTTACACACAAATGTGTCTAATTTTTTGCAGAATTTGCAGCTCTTCTTTACTTGGAAAGAGTACTTAAAGTTTATTGTGTCAGTGGCAATATTCACTTATTTTCATTGGTCTAGTGATAATTAGCAGAACAAAGAAAAGGGGAGCAAAATATCAATTTTTTAAAATTTTATAATTTAGTAATTATAATTAAGCTTATTTGCCTCACACATGTATAAAACCAATACTTGTACATACAGAGATTTACAACATAAAGAATTCCAGTGCATCGGTTCTTATAAATGAATGATCTTTTCTACTATGTTTTATCCTTTGTATATTACTTGATTTTTAAATTAATTTTCAATTAAATGCTTGAAATTAAAATTTTCTATAATCCATCTGAGTCCATACATGATTTCAGTTCTAAAAAAAACTATTAAAAATTCAAAAAAGAAAATGACAACCTCTCATCTCTCTCTCATTTCCATCAACATTTCTTTTGATTTAGTCTGTAGTTATAAGGGCTTTATGAAAAATTCACTATGTTATGAATAAAGCTGGAACTTTACTGTTGTCCTGTAGCCCAACACTTTGTGGTTTATTGAAAGAAATTTGGCATATAACCGGATTCCAACTGAGAACATCTAGTTCCTCCTACCCATGTAATTGTTCTCTGTGTTTATGAAAGAAAAAAAAGAAAAGAAAAGACTTAATCATACACCTGAGCCTTTGCGGTTCTAACTTCTCAGCATTGTGGTCTGATTCAGTGCTTTCAAAACACCAGATGAGGGATCAGTACTGGTCTGAGGCCATGTGAAAAAACAAAGAGCAGGCAATGCATTTTTCATAAAGCTATTTTTCCCAAATTAAAGAATTTTCCTTTGTGTAAAGGTGATATTGTTGCTATTATTTAGCGCAGAGCATTCTTTTTTTTAAATATTTTATTATACCACTGTGAGATATACAATTACAAAGATGTTCATGTTTGGGTTTCAGTCATACAGTGTTCCAGCACCCATCCCTCCACCAGTGCCCATTTCCCACCATTAATGTTCTTGATTCCCCCCCTCCCCTAGCCTGTCTCTATGGCAGGTTCTTTATTTCTTTTTTTCTTTCTTTTTCTCTTTCTCTCTTTCTCTCTTTCTTCTATTATACATTGTGTATTGTAATACATACATTTAGAGGTTATTGTGCGTATCTTTTTGCCAGTATTTTAATGCTAAGTTCTAGGTTGGTATTAGCACTTTCAACAATTACTAATACACTAATACACAGTCTCTCAAGAATGCAAGAGCATTCTCAAAAATGCAAGAGACTGTGATAATAGATAACAGTTTTTGAAATGTTTTACATAAAAACCAAAAATATTGGTAATCACAAGGACCAGTTCTTTTATTGATTTTTTTTAAATTTACTAATAAAAAAGTAACCGCTGGACTAGAGACGACCACTGGACTAGAGCCATTACAAACTGGATCCCACAGGACGTCAAAAGATCATATGGCCACCCACCTACAAGATAGTCAGACTTCTTCATCAAGATACTGAATGAATGGTTTGAGACTTCATATTCCTGAAGTAAGCAGATGCCATTGGGCTATACTGGAACGTGATAGGGTCAAATGGAAATGTTACTGGCGCCCACTCGAGCAAATCAATGAATAACGGGTTGTCAAGTAATCAAGTGAAGTGATCAAGTGATAAATAAAAAACAAAAAAAAAAACCAGACCGAAATAGAATAATAACCCATATGTTCCATTCAGCTAGACACACCACAAATGCTATTTTGACTTTAACACTATTCATTTTCTTTTTTATTTATTAAAGCAAATCCATTATATATTCTGCCTATAAATAGTTTTAGCATTTAGTTCTAGAAAATGAAGATTAATTTTTACATTTTATTTAGAGACTTGGGGTCTGTAGAAATGAAATAGTATCCTGAGAAAAGATTTAATTCTCTCACAACCATAGGAAGAATAAGAAACCCCCCAAAAGGGAAATTTGTGAAATGTATTTTCACAAGTTTAGTAACTGGTGGAATAAAAATTTCAGCCTTAGAGTTTTGATTTTAATGCTAGGTAGTTGTTCATTATACTATATAAATAAAATTAAAAAAAAAATCCTTGGCCATTGCATTGAACCACCAACACAGTTTGTTGAGTCTCTAGTGGAGTCAACGTCAGGCCAGAACACTACTTGGGAGGTAGCTCTTCCCATTTTTTTTCACTGTATCACTGTTTTCCTGTTCATCATTGATTTGCTCGAGCGGGCCCCAGTAACATCTCCATATGTCCTGTCTCATGCTAGTAGAGCCCAAGGGCATCTGCTTGCTCCAGGAACATAAAGAGCCTCAATCCATTCCGAATGAGGTCTATAATTGTTACTGGTATTTGGCATATCAAATACAACACGGGTAGCTTGCCAGGCTCTGCCGTGAAGGTAGCATACTCTTGTAGTCATCTCTAAGTCCAGCATTTATTGATGAACCACGCGGCCGCTTGTGGCTGCGCGGAGCCAGGTTGTGATAGGCTGGTCTGCTGGGTGAGAGAGAAGTCCTGATGAGAGAGAAGTCCGGATATGGAAAATGGAGGCCCTCATGGAGTGGAGGGGTCATCTGGCTTGTTGCAAGGCTCTGCTGGGGTGGCGGGCCAGGGCTAGAATCCACCATCCCTCTTGGGCACCTCGTGAGGGGCTGGGCACAGGGAGAGCCAGTAGCATCTCTGCCCCATGTCTGTGAATCTCTGGACCGGCATACCTGAGCCGGATTTTAAAAAGACTGCTTCAGGGTGGAACTCGATGAGCCAGGCTGTGATAGGCTGGTCTGCTGGGTGGAGTTCTGACGAGAGTGAAGTCTGGATGTGGAAAATGGAGGCCTACAAGGAGTGGGTGGTCATCTGGCTTGTTGTGAGGCTCTGCTGGGGTGGCGGGCCCAGGGCTAAAACCCACCATCCCTCCTGGGCACCTCGTGAGGGGCTGGGCACAGGGAGAGCCAGTAGCATCTCTGCCCCATGTCTGTGAGTCTCATTTTTTTAACCTAAAAATATAGCATAGGATCCCTACCTCACAAATACACAGTAACATATATATATATATGAATCAAATATATATATATATTCATATATATATGAATCAAAATGGATCAGACACCTAACTGTAAGAAAGTTAATTAAAATGTCTTAGGTGAAAATACAGATGTAAATCTTTGTGATTAGGAGTAAGAGTTGTTTTTCAGGTACTACTATGAAAGTTAAATAAAGAATACATACACTAAACTTTATAAAAATTATAACCCTTTGTGCACCAAAAGACATACTGAGAAAGTGAAAACTGCTCCTTGACTTCAAACAATAAATAGAACTATATAACTACAGTATCAAATTAAAATCACATAGAAATCAAAAATAGACACACAGATCAATTAAACTGAGAAATTCAAAATTAAATGGAAATGTTACCAGCGCCTGCTCGAGAAAAAATCGATGAATAACAGGATGTCAAGTGATCAAGTGATAATAAACTGAGAACTAAATTATGAAAAAGTAGATAAGAGCATGCATAAGATAAGGAAAAAATCTTTTTTAATAAACAGTGTTGAGAAAAAAGTAGGTAAGAAAACAAGTAAAAGAATGAAACTAGGTCATCTCCACACAAAAAGGTAAACTTAGAGTGGATTCAAGATATAAATCTTAGATCCAAACCAACATGAAATGCATTGAAACCAAGAAATGCAACACTTAATAATATTGGCTTCCTGAATCAAATCAAAGGGCAAGAGATGGGGTAGGGGGGACCAAAAAAAAATTGTGATTACAATCAAATAAGTTTCTTCACATTTGAAAAACTATTCTTAGAACATAAAAAGAAACTACCAAATGAAGGAAAACTTGTAAATAATACATATGACAAAGGGTTAACAACCAAGATATCAAAGAAACACACAGAACTTAACATTAAGAAAGTAAACAACTTTATTGAAAAAAATAGAGGGAGGGGGGTGGAGAGTTAGTACAGAGGGTAGGGCATTTCCCTTGCATGCAGTAGACCAGGGTTTGATCCCCAGAATCCCATACGGTCATCTGAGCACCAGATGTATCTACTGAGTACAGCGCCAGAAATCAACATCAAGCATTGCCAGGTGTGACCCCCAAAAGTAAAAGAAAAAAAAACAAGAGGAAAAATAGTTGGAGAGCTGAGTAGACACTTCATACTTCATTAAGTTCAGGCATACAGATGGGCCAACAGGTACCTGGCACAATGCTTCTTTGGCATATTACCTCGGAGACATAAATGAAAATGTCAGTGAGAAAGTTGAAATACACCATTGCCCAGAGCCTCTACATCTTGCCCGGAGTTACCTCCTGCAGGCCACTTTTGTAGATAAGGAGCAGAAAACCATTTGATATGTGGCAGTATATCTTATCATACATTCTATGCTAGCTGGTATAAATATTTTCTCTCATACTACCACAACCATTTGGGACAGATAGATCTCACTGGTATATTTACCTGGCCACATTGGATCTCTCAGTAATTAGACCAGAGGAAATGCTGTTTGCTTCCAAGCAAGCAAGCAGGCTCTAATAAGTCTAAAGGCTAATATCAAACAACTTGAAGTAAAGGTGAAACTCTGTGTCAGCTTGGAGAAATATATACTGCTGTAGAATATCCATTGGTCAGATACATGCCCTTCCCTCTTACATAGGGCCTGCCGGTTTCCCAGGCGACCTGGCTGGGGTTATTAACATCGATAGGGCTAGGGGAGGTCGTGGCAGAAGGGTTCTGAGGTGGATTGCCCTAACTGCCTTCCTGAGTGGGCCGTCTGGGCTGAAAGTTATCACGCTGTAGCTTGCTTTCTCCATGCTTTTGCCTTTTGCCTTTCTATCTGCCTCCTCTCTTTCTCTCCCTGTTGTGCGCTTAGCACATGGTAGTGGCCATCTTGGCCTAGGACTCTAAACCTACATGTGGCCAGGGCCAGCTAAGAACCAAAAGTCTGGGCTTTTCCTGCTACTGGATTTCCTGTTACAGACCTGTGAGAGTAAAGCCTTTGAAAGTTGCTGGGTCTTGCATCTCCCGTCTGCTGGCCACCGATCCCCTAGGGCGAGGAGATCCTGGCCTGCCTGGATTTGTCAGGGAGCAGTGTCCCTGGACAAGATATCAGTTGATACCTGTGAGAATATCCTACATCAAAGAGAAACAATGTTGGCTTGTTGGCGAAGTGTGGGGAAATAGAAATCTTCTTGTTTTGTTTTTGGGCCACAGCCTTTCTGTTTAGAGACTACTCCTGGTCTGTGCTCAGGAATTTTGACAGTGCTCAGGGACCAATGTGGTCCAAGGATCATACGGGTCAGCTGCATGAAAGGCAAGCACCTCTCTGCTGTACTATCTTCCATCTAGTTCTTTTTTCTGATAATGTAACTTGATTCAGACTCAATGCAAAACAGTATAAGGAATTTTCAAAGGTCACAAATCCTGCTCTTATGTATATCTCTAGTACATAACACTAATTTGAAAAGATATATATATATATATATATATATATATATATATATATATAAATCAGATGGGCTGGACATGTAATGCGATTTGGAGACAACCACTGGACTAGAGCCGTTACTGACTGGATCCCACGGGATGTCAAAAGATCACGTGGCCGCCCACCTACAAGATGGTCAGACTTCCTTGTTAAGACCCTGAAGGAACGGTTTGAGGCTCTTCATATTCCTGAATCAACCAGATGCCATTGGGCTACATTGGCACGTGATAGGGCCCAATGGAAATGTTACTGGCGCCCGCTCGAGCAAATCGATGAATAACGGGATTCAAGTGATCAAGTGATATATATATATATATATATACCTATTTTCATTACAGTGCTATTTACATTAGGAGCAATATGGAAACAATAAAATACTCAATAATAGGTAAATTAATGAAGGTTATGTGTTACATATGTATATATAAATATATATACATATATACACACAAAAACACACAAAACACATATACACAATGGGTATACTCAGTCATAGACAAATGAAACAACATGAATTGTCTTTTGCAACAATATGGAAAGAACTAGAGTGGATCTTGCTAAGAAAAAAAGTCAGAAGGATAAACACAATATTGGATTATCTTATTCATATGTGGCATATGAAGAAGCAAAAATGGGAACAATTGAGGCCAGACCAATAGCCCAGAGGGTAGGGCGTTTGCCTTGCACGTGGCCGGCCCATGCTGGCCAAGGTTCGATCTCCGACATCCCATATGTTCCCCAGCACCGCCAGGAGTAATTCCTGAGTGCAGAGCCAGGAGAAACCCCCGAGCATTGCTGGGTGTGACCCAAATAAGCAAAAAAAAAAAAAAAAAAAAAAAGGAACAATTAAAACCATCAGAACAAAACTGTGAATAGTTACATAGTTACCAGTATGGGAGGAGACGCTTGCATAGACTGTAATGGAAAGATATTGATACTTTGTTAGTAATATAACACATTTGGTAAAGGCATGAATCTGTACTCCTAAATCATATAATTATATATAGTCGTGTAAATTAATGTTATCTCATTTTTTTTATAAATAAGAACAAGTAAAAACCAGGGGTAATTCATAGACTATGAATATATATATATATATATATACATATATAATATATATATACACACATATAATGTATCTGAGAACAGTTTACTATATATAATATGTAAACAACTTTTATAGGTGAACAATAACTGTAAATATACTCCATTTCTAAAATGGCCAAGGGATATGAATAAACCTTTCTTTAATAAAGATTCAGAAGTGCTTATAAGTGCATGGAAATGTACTTAACATCATTAGCCACCAAAACCACAATGACATACTTCACATTCTCTAGAATGGTTATAATTAAAAAGATGATAATAATCATATTGTTCATTATGTGTAAAATTGAAACTCTCATGCATTACAGCAGAGGATGAAAATAGCAAGAGAATAGAAATAGAAAATAGTAACAGAAAATAGTAATAGAAATAGTAATAGAAAATAGTAATAGAAAACTGTGTTTCTTCAGAGGTTAAGTACTGAATTATCATATGATATAGCAATTTTAACACTAGGTATATACTTTTAAAAATTAAAGCATATGTTAACACAAAAACTTGTATAAGAACGTCTCTAGAAGTAACGGGTCACATCCCCATATGGATGCGACCTGTTATAACCTTCAAAGTAATGAAGTACTGTTTCATGCTGTAACATGAATGCTTAATTTAAAGGCCACTTGTATAACTTTAATTATATGAATGTCCTGAAGAGGCACATACATGAATGCACAAGATACATTAGTGATTGCAAAGAGGATTTGGAGCAACTCTGAATGGATATGGGATTTGGGGGAATAATAAGAATGTTCGAGAATTAATGGTGATAGTTGCATAACTGTAAATATACTGAAAACAAATACATCGTACTCTTTATAACTGTCAATTTTATATGATATCTGTATTATGTTTCAAACTTACGACGGTAAGCATGTCCCTTCCCTGTAATTATTATATTCATTGTAAGGTTTCCCTTTACTTATCACCACACTTTCCTGTAGATTTACTAAAGTTGCAACAAGATAATGCAAATTTATTAGACATAATGTAATAATAATAATAATAATAAACCCTTTAAGTCCTTTTCCCTGTTTTCCTTAAGGTAAACAACTTACAGAACCTTAGGGAAAAATGCCCAAAAGTAATAAAATCATATTAGCACATTCCTATTAAACTCTAATTTTTAAAAATCACACTTTAATTAAATAAATTCCACATTTTTAACTAATGTCCACAGTGCCTAAAGGGCAGTTAGTTATCATAATTTTTTGGTACCTTCTGTTCTGTAAATTTCTCATCTTTTTTTTCTCTTTTTAATCTTGTCAGTTTACAGAGAATATTTGGGTATTTTATGAAAAGTTCTTCAGTTCATGTTTTTTGATGTTTTTCTCATAATTAGACTGGGATGAATATTTGAGGGGTGAATATTACAAATAGTATGCCTTTTTCAACCCTTCATATGAGGGAATAAGTAATACATGTGACATATAACTGGAACTATTAACCTTGAATATTTGCTTAAATGAGTGTTTACCATGTTTCTCCACTGTCAATTTACCATTTATTTCTTTCCATACAATAGTCTTAGTAAGTTATTTCTAAATCTGGCTTATTTTCAAAGTAAATTGTGGAGAAAACATTCTCTGTCTTTTTCATCTATTCAGGTATCTATGTCCATTTCAGCTACAGTAACAGAATATCATAAGAAGGATGTTTTACAATTATTGTCATTTTTGTTTTTGTTTTGGAGCACATCCAGTGTTGCTTAGGTCTTACTCCTGGCTCTGCATTCAGGAATCACTCCAGGTAGTACTCAGGAACCATGTGGGATGCTGGGGGTTGGACCCTGGTCAGCTGCATACAAAGCAAGTGCCCTAATCCTTATATTATCACTCCAGCTCCAAAAGGGTGTTTCATAACAGCAGAAATGGACTTTCCATAATTCTTCAGGCTATAAAATCCAAGATTAAGGTGTTGACAGATGTGGTGTTTGGTGAGCACTTGTCTCCTGGTTCATAGACAACTAATTTCTTGTGGTCTTGCATGGCAGATTGCAGAGGGCCTGTGGAAGTCGTCAGCACATGTAAAGTCAGGTCAGTCTCATTCACCAGGGCTCTGCCTTCATGACCTAACCGCTGTCCCAAGACCCCAGCTCCTGATACCACCACACGATGTGTTAAGATTGAAGTTTTGGAGGAACATAAGCATTCAGTTTATCCTAAGATGAGGGGCCTATTTTTGTGTATGTAAAGATTAAAAGGAATTTATTCTCCTGCATGTATGTAGTCAACCATTTATTTCTATCAACACGAAATCCATTATTTTACACTTTGCATTCTAATCCAACTTCATTTGCTTCTTTAATTGTCCCAAATTTGCCATTGCTTCATATTGGTTCCTTCTGACCTTTGAAGTACTTTTTCATTAACAGTTTTTTTTTAATTTACATTTAGAAATTTCTTACTTTTTAGGACCATGTCATGCTCTGAGCTCACCTGAAACATACTTTTGTTTAAAACTTGTCCTGTGCTCATTTTTTCTCTTAGGAAAGGCAGTAGAAACAAAGATCTAGGTACTGCGTGTAATGCAGTAATTAAGAGTGAACCCAATTTGAGGAAAAGAATGGACCAGCTGTCAAATGAAAGAAAGATGAAAAAAGTGGAGTCGGTGTAAGCTGAGGATTAAATAGTGTGTTGAACCTGGAGGTAAAACATGCTCCTACTGAATTATCCATGTGAAGCAGTGTACATGAATCTGCATGGAGACTTAACACAGGCAGCTCTGATTGATCATGGGACCTTGAGGTCAAAATAAAACAAGCCACCTTTGAAATGGAATATGATATACTCTCTGCTAGAAAAATTCATAGCTGACCCTTCACACCTGCCTTCATTTGGAGTCTCAAAGCTAAGTACTGTGGGATATGGCTATTTAGCACTGTTTGCACCTTTTTAGGAAGGGAACACAAATAGTCACTTAAATATAAATGGGGGTTGTAATGATAACGATCACCAGAGAAGGAATTGTTTGGGATTCTGCAGCTCCTGTTGATGTTTTGTTATTATGACATTTTATTTTGTTCCAGTCAGAGAAAGGCAGGATGCTAGGCATGCAAATAACTGTGGTGGAGAGATTGGAAAGAAAACTGTTAAAGTCACGGTACAGCAGGCAGGAAAAGCATTGCAATTCTGCTCTCTTCAAACCTGAAGTGCAGAGCCTGGCTCTGTGGGAGATTGTAAAAGGAAATCTGCTTAATAGGAGAGCAACGAGGTGGACAGTCTTTGCTATACTTATATTAACACATGTGCACCTCACAAAATACATTTTGAAAATGCTGGCAGATGCTTTTTTTAAAGAATAAGAACTTGTGAGTGCATTTTTTTTTAGCAGCTGAAGATTTTGAATTGTACTATATAGATTAGCTTGAAGTTACAATAAGCCCTTCCTGAGTCAGCTAAAGGATGAAATGAAGTTTCCCAAACTTGGTTTCGTATCGGTGGGGAACATAATAACTCAGGAATAGTTGTTCAGTTCATTTCAGGGCTAGAACAAATGTTTTGATTCCACCTTATTTGCCCACAGTACCCAAGGGGCCTGCTGTAATTAACATTACATAGCTGCAGAGTCCTTTATATCACAGAAGCTCACGATCCTGGTGAAAAAAAGATCTCACAGTGTGCCTTAAACAAAAGTAAATGGGATCTTTCATCTGATTTTCCTGCTTCCCTGTCTCTGGAGGCTACTTGACTGTCGCACAGGCTAAGGTTAAGGTTGTTTCTGCTTCTGCTCTTTACTTGTCTACTTATTGGATTTGCTGTGGGCTAAACTGTACTCCTCAAATCTTCCACTTTCACTCAAAGAAAAATTAATATATTAAAGCCCTAAACCCCTAGAGTTTAAGATTGCAATCAAACTTCTGGAGATGGGGTCCTTATAGGGGCAATTCAATTAAAATGAGGTCATTAAGGTGGGGATTAATCCAATGGGATGGAGTCCATATTTGAAGAGGTCATTTGGACATTGACTAATATAGAAGAAATACAGTGTAAAGAGACACCGAGGGAAGATGTCCATGATCTGATATAGGCAGGGTTGGAAGCAATTCAAAATCTCTAGATGGAATGAACGAACCCCCCAATGACAATTTTGCACTAATACTTGAGTTAATTTGTTCTCCCACCAGATGGTGCTAGAGCCTATTTCTGGCACGAGGCAGTATGGTGGCAGGATCTAAAATCAATGTTATTGTTGCAGTTTTGACCATAGCCTACTTTGGTCTGACATTTCTTTTTTATTGGAATTCAATAGCTCCGAAGTGAGGAGGAGGTCATCCACTGTATTGTCTTGGCAGGAAATGTGTATCATCATCAAGGTGTGTGTCCTACCTTATCTGGTGAGCCTGGGGCTTTCTTACAAGTTTATGCAGAAGTCTTTAATTGATTCATGACAATACATAGAACAGGACTTGTTCTATCTTTAGTTCTACTACTGATTGATTCACTCTGGGGAAGGCATAAAACTACTCTCTGCCCTAGTTTTCCCATTTATAAAATAGAAATAAAATATGGGACACTTTACTTCAAAGGGCATTCAGAAGATGAATGAGTTAGTGTTTTTTAATAAACTTTGTGGTTGTTGGAGGATATCCTCTTTGCAAATAGTGCAAGAATGATGAGGCCTACAACTTGACTTTGACCCATCAACGCTTATTTGGATCTTTTAACCCCATTTGGCACAGCTCCCCCCCGCCCCCCAAGTACTTTTACTGCTGTTTCCTTAGGAAGATAAAAGGCCATCCACAAGATGGAAACTACCATTTGGGGAATGGATTAATAGGTGTCCTTCTGTTTCTCACTGGAGGAATTTGTTCTGCACTCCAAAAAGTCATTTCACCTCTATTTTTCCCCAGACTCAAATGCTTTTCTAAGGTAACATTTTGGGTTGGTTTCTGGATAGTCTTTTTATTCAGTCAGAAGGGAACATTTCTACTATACTTTGATTCAGCCTCTTTTTTCAGATGTTTTCATAAGGCGTATTGGAAGATATACTGGGAATGAAAGATAATAAATGGTTTAAACTAAATTAGACTTGATTAATTAAAAATATTCTATAGAATTACTTGACTCTAGATGATTCATAGGTTGAAGTCCTATCTACTAATGGGACTTTGTTTGAAGAAGGGGTCTAAAAAATAGGACTGCTTAGGTCAGTATGGTTGGAAACAGATAAGAAGATGGGGCCCAGCCAGAATAGATTTACTGTCATCATAAAAGAAGTCACCAGAAAGCTTATATTGTCTCTTTCTTCTCTGTTCTTCACAAGAGTTGGAGGACATATAAAACATATAGGACAAGAGTCCTATATGTTTTTCCTCCAAGAAAATCAAATCCCTCACAGGAGAACACTCTTTCTGCCATCTTTATTCCCAGCATCCAGAGTATGAGAAAACAAATGTTTACTGTGTAAGTCATTCAGTCTATGTTATTTTTTATGGTATACCAAGTTGTACACATTTGCTGCAAAGGATCATAAATATTTTAAGTTTTGCAGCTCATACATTCTCTATTACAACTGCTTAAGTTTGTCACTGTAGTACCAAAGCGGAACAAGCTGTGTGTAAAGTGAGTGAGTGAGATCAGATGTGATTCAGGTGGAAGTATGCAAGCATTGCATGCGTAAGGCCCTGGGTTTGACGCCTGGAACTGTCAGGATTGGCCCTCACAATAAAACCAAAAAGTAAATGAGATTGTAGTTCAATAAAATTTTATTTAAAAACACATAAAGAATCATTTGACATATAGGGATTGACAAATGACATACAGGGTAAATGGCATAATTTGTACATAATGACATACTTTACTGTTCTCCAAGAAAGTACAAATATAATTTAAAGAATGCATATTATTTTCTTCTAAGATGGACTTCCATTATTAACAGACAAGAAATAATGATAATTAATTATCTTTCCAATTTCCAAAGCATTCCAAAGTGTGGTGCTCACAAAGATGCAGTCATTTTCAGGCAAGCGGCTCATGATCTGTAGCTAAAACGTATAAATCCCATTTTTTGTTTTGTTTTTGTCTTAGGCAACTTATGGTTCTGCACTCAGGAATTACTCCTGGAGGTGCTTAGGGGTCCATATGGGATACCAGGAGGTCAAACCTGGGTAGTTGTAGGCAAGGCAAGAGCTCTGCCTACTATATTATTGCTCTAATCCCTAAACCACATGCATTTTATATATACAATTTTTTCATTTGTCCTAATCAAATGGAAATAATTCCATTTCTTTCCTCTATGAAGAATAAAAACAGAAAATTACTTCCGCCCCAAATATTATTATAGAAAATTTGTATCTAATTTTTCTTGGTTCTCTATATGTGCCTGTCTGACACCCCCCCTTTTTAATACCAGAGCTGTCAAGTACTTAGTCAAATTTATCTTTATTATTATTATTATTATTATTATTATTATTATATCACCATGGGACAAATAATTACAAAGCCATTCATGATTGTGTTTCAGTTATACAATGTTGCAGCACTCTCTATTTTCTTCTTTATGGCTATTATTATTTGAAAATGCTGTCTCATTGGCCTTCCTAGCTCTACTGTGATTGTCAAAGTTTTCTACTTAGTTGTTAATATACAACCACAACTGCCATTTACCAGAAGCATATTATACCTGGGGCACTAGGTCAACTATTTTTAAAATATAATCTCATTTACATGTTATAATATTCATATAATATAGGTACTATGTCCATTTTGCAAATGAGAACTTTGAGGTACAGAGTAGTTAACTAAAGAGCCTGTTATTGAATAATTGAGAAAGTCGCAAAACTTGATTTATAACCCAGTATGCCAACATCCAGTTCATTTTTTTCTTTTTTTTTCTTCTTTTTCTGGGGTCACATCAGGCAATGCTCAGGGGCTTTGCTCAGGAATTACTTCTGGCGGTGCTCAGGGGACCATATGGGATGACAGGGATGGAACCCAGGTCAGCTCTGTGCAAGGCAAATGCCTTACCTGCTTTGCTATCACTCCGGCCCCCAGAATCAATTTTATTTACTTTTTTTTATCTTATAATTCATTCAGTTTTGAAATTCAGTATTAAAATTCATTTCAGTTTTTTGACCTTCATAATACTGAAAAACATAATCTCTACATAGCTCACACCCCTCCATACCGACTGGTAAACAGTAGAATAAGAATTTATTGTATGTTGTCTTAATGAAGATTATATGTGTATTTATTTTTGAATTTTATAATCCAATTCATTGTGAAAGGCTGATTGTTAGAGTTACTTATCATTTTTTATATTCACTAAGTTACAATTGGGTTAAGTAAATTTGTGTCAGTGTGTTTTGTTTATGGCTTTTTATTAATATTATCAGATTGTTAAAAAATTGGAAAATATGGCTTTTCTTATCTGTAAGGCAACATCTGGGAAAATGGAAAGACCACAAGCAGACCTTGTATTAATATTTTATTTGCTCCATTTTTAGGTAATATTTTTTAGACTTTACTATTTTTATCTATTAATGGGTTAATTGCATGTCTCTATAAGGGTAGTCAAAGTTAGAACTAGCAGTCATCAGGTACATAGCCTAAAGTCTGGTAGATGACAGGTTCTTAACAAATGCTGAAGCATTAATGCAATGACATGTATCTTCAGAAGGACTTAATTTGATCATTTAGGAAAAGAATTTTATCTAATGAGATGTAAGAGAAAACCATGGAACCATTGCATGTATATTTGAGATAGAATATGATTGGTGTTTAGGTAAAATATATGTTTTATTTGTAACAAAAATGAGAAAAACATTGTAGAAGTCCTTGATACAGCAATGAGGTTTTCCAAAACAGTTTGTTGTTAGAGGGAAGAAGTGAGACACATGGCTTTGATTTATCTTTGAAATACACAATTTAACTTTTAAATGAAGGGGAAAAACTCCTAGGGCAAAGTGAGTGTGTGTGTGTGTGTGTGTGTGTGTGTGTGTGTGTATGCGCGCTTGTGTGCATCTGTTTAAAAAATTAAATACAATAAGCTTTTCCCACTCTTTCCAAGATTCACTTAGTGTATACTTGGGTGAATAGATCAGGGTAGGATTGCACAAACAGCCTTTATTTCATGGCACTCATCACTTAAGTCTTCATGTTGGGTCAAGAACTCTGAGTGCCAGAAGTTGCTGACCCCCCAGGCAGTCAACTAAGGTAAGGAAAGTTACAACTCAGACTTTCTTGCCTAAACTTTCTCATATTTATCAAACAATCAGCAGGTATTAAATATGATCATTTCTTTTTTATTGGAATTGTGTATTGTCGATGGAAATATATGAAGAATTTTTCACTTTGGTACTTATTTGAACTATGAATGATTAAGGAAGTCAGTCCTCAGGCATGGAGAGTCCTAGATTGGATTTAGACACAAACTTATATGCTTTAAAGTTTATCAAGTATTTGGGACTTGTATATCAACAAAAGATATTAATACTTTTCATCTCTCCCTTTGATGTATCCTGGGGAAAAGCTCTGAGCTGATAGTGCATAACAAAGAGTAAGTGTGATGGATTAAGAAACTAAGCCAGGTTATCTGGCTCCTGGATTGAAATGCTGATTCAGCAGAACCCAAACAAGTGCTCAATATTCACCTTACCAATCTAGAAAAATTTGAATCTCAGATAAAAAAAAAATATGAAAAAGTGTACAAATATCAATTTAAAATAGAACAATTGTTTTTAAATTCAAATCATAAATCTTTTCTTGTTTAAGCATAGAAATCAGTGTAGCTGCCTTAAAACACACCCTTTTCTTTTCATTTTTTAAATTATTATTATTTTTTTTGTTTAACAATAACAAAATGTTCATGTTTTGGTTTTGGCCATACAGTGTTCCAGTACCCATCTCTCCACCAGTGCCCATTTTCCACCACCAATGTCCCTGATTCCCTCCCCTTCCCCTAGCCTGCCTTCGTGGCAGTTTCTCCATCTCTTGGCTCTTTCTCTTTCTCTCTCTCTTTCTCTCTTCCTTCTCTTACACATTGTGGATTGTAATACATATACATGTAATATATATATATATATATATATATATATATATATATATATATATATACAGGTGTATCTTTTTCCCCTGTATTTAATGCTAAATTCTATGTGGTAGTAGCACTTTCAGCAATTACTGGTACACTGTTCCCTTCTCTGTCTTACCTAACCTCTACTCCCACACATTTGTGGTAATTTCCACCTTTGACAAGACCTCCTGATCCATGTCCTACCTGACCTTAGATATTGGTATCATAATATGTATATATATATATTTATGTCATGCAAATAAATGCAGTCATTCTATATCTGTCTCTCCTTCTGGTTAATTTCACTCAACATGATCCTCTCCATGTCCATTCATTTATAGGCAATTTCATAACTTCATTTTCCCTAACAGCTGCATAGTATTCCATTGTGTAGATGTACCACAGTTTCTTTATCCAGTCATCAATTCTTGGGCATTCTGGTTGTTTCCAGATTCTGGCTATTGTGAATAATGCTGCTATGAATATAAAAGTAGGGATGTTGTTTCCGCTGCGTGTTTTTGGCTTCCCAGGGTATATTCCCAGGAGTGGTATGACTGGGTCAAATGGGAATTTAATTTCTAGTCTTTGGAGGAATGTCCATACAGTTTTCTAAAAATGCTATACCAGTCCACATTCCTACCAACAATGGATGAGTGTCTCCTTTGCCCCGCATCCATACCATCACTTGTTCTTGTGCTTTTGGATATGTATGTGTCAGTCTCTGTGGTGTAAGATGATATCTCATTGTTATTTTGATTTGCATCTCTCTGATGACTAATGATGATGAGCATTTTTTCAGGTCTTTTGGCCATTCGAACTTCTTCCTTGTCGGAAGTTTCTATTCATTTTTTCTCCCCATTTTTTGATGGGGTTGGCTGTTTCTTGTGAGTTCGTTTTGTTTTCTTCTTGTAAAAGTTCTACCAGTGCCTGATATATCCTGGATATTAACCCCTTATCAGATGGGTTTGGGTGAATATTCTTTCCTATTCTGTGGACTGTCTTTGTATCTTGGTTTTTGTTTCTTTTTGAGGTGCAGACGCTTTTTAGTTTCATGTAGTCCCATATGTTTATCTTTTCTTCTAGTGTTTTGTTAGTTGTGTTTGTTCTTTGAAGATGCCCTTAGCTTCAATGTTGTGGAGGGGTTTTCCTATATTTTCTTCAATGTACTTTATGGATTCAGGTCTGATATTGAGATCTTTAATCCATTTTGATCTGATTTTTGTGCAAGGTGTTAGACACTGGTCCAAATTCATTTTTTACATGTAGCTGTCCAGTTTTCTCAGCACCACTTGTTGAAGAGGCTTCCCTTGCTCCATTTTGTACTTTTTGCTCCTTTATCAAAGATTAATTGTTCATATATTTGAGGCTGGTTTTCAGGATACTCAACTCTATTCCATAGGTCCACAAATCTGTTTTTATTCCAATACCATGCTATTTTAATTACCACTGCTTTGTAGTAGTGTTTGAAGTTGGGAAAGGTGATGCCTCCCATCTTATTTTCCCAAGGTTTGCTTTAGCTAGTTGTGGGGGTTTATTATTCCATACAAATTTCAGAGTGTTTGGTCAATTTCTTTGAAGAATGTCATGGGTATCCTTATACTGATGGCATTGAATCTGTATAAAGTTCTAGGGAGTATTACCATTTTGACAACGTTGAATCTCCCGATCCATGAGCAGGGAATGTGTTTCCACTTCCTTGTGTCCTCTTTTATTTCTTGAAGTAATGTTTTGTAGTTCTCTTTGTAGAGGTACTTTACATTCTTCATCAAACTGATTCCTATGTATTTGATAGAACAATTTTCAGGTCTGTTTTGAATTGTAGCTCTGATAAGTAAAAGCAGTATCTATTGGAAATTCAAGTTTAAGTGGGCATCTCCATTTTTTTGCAGGAACCCTAATGTGGGAATTTAACAAAGACACATGTAAGGGCCATATCATGGGCTAAGGAAGGCAGATTGAGTGGCAAGACAAAATGGTCAGCATTTATTGGTGCAAGAGGATTTTGAAAATTAGGAGAAGCCTGTTTGAGTATAGGTTTTACTAGGAATCAAGAATTTTTACTGTCTAATGGGTTCTTCCTCAGATCTTACTGACATTACAAAATCTATCATCTCACTATGTTGTACATATTCTTCAAATCTTTTAGATTAAGTTATGTGTATGTGGTGGAACAGCTGAAAATGCCCCTGCTCTGGCAGGTCCACGATGGACCCTCATTTCAGTTACTTGTGTCTACTATGTAGAGGTATTGACAAATTATTCATTCTTAAACTTGTTATTGTTTGAGTCTGTCGCATCAGAATCCCTGTCTGATGCATCAGAATCCCTGTCTTTTAGAAAGATGGAAGTAGGGAAATCTTATCTTCTCATTCCCATTAGTTTCACTGTATCACTGTATCACTGTCTTCCCGTTCATCATCGATTTGCTCGAGCGGGCACCAGTAACATCTCCATATGACCTGTCTCATGCAAGAGAGCCCAAGGGCACCTGCTTGCTCCAGGAACATAAAGAGCCTCAAACCATTCCATCAGGTCATGGGAATGAGGTCTATAATTGTTACTGGTATCTGGCATATCAAATGTGACACGGGTAGCTTGCCAGGATCTGCCGTGCGGGTAGCATACTCTTGTAGTCATCTCAAAATCCAGCATTTATTGATGAACCGCGGCCGCAAGCAGCCATGCGAGCCAGGCTGTAATAGGCTGGTATGCTGGGTGGAGTTCTGACGAGGGGGAAGTCCGGTGTGGAAAATGGAGGTCCTCATGGAGTGGGGGGGCGTCTGGCTTGTTGTGGGGCTCTACTGGGGTGACAGGCCAGGGCTCGAACCTGCCATCCCTCCCGGGCGCCTCATGAGCGGCTGGGCACAGGGAGAGCCAATCGCAGCTCTGCCCCATGTTTGTCTCTATGTACTCTATGCATTCCCATTAGTATATTCAGTTAATTGAGTGTATAAACTAGACATATGTCTTTAACTCTGTATTCTTTCATGAGTAAAATTTCACTATATCTTTTCCCCTATCAAATTCAAGCATCTAGAGGGATCATCAGATCATACCATGATCTGTTAAGATGACTAAAATCTCTGAACTATTAAATCAAATGAATGATGCTCAGTATTTTTCATCCATGGGTTTCTGACGGGTAGTTTTTACCCTCCTTTACTGTGGTTCCCAACACTTATTTTCTTGGTTTGGTGACAAAGCCTATCGGTCCTTGCAGACTTGCCTAGGACTATATTGCTATACATTTAATATATGTTTATGATGATGAGAGATCCAACAATCATTCTTTCCTGTTTAGAGTCTAAATTCGACATTTTCATTTGGTTTGCCTTGATGGTCAGACAAGAATGTCAATTCTTGGAGTCAATTCCAGAGAGTAATTAGCCTACAGGATACCTATTTTCCTGGGAAAGATGGTGAAGGGGTAACTGGGGGCCAAGCTGACTGCAGAATTATCTGTGACTTTCAAGCACAAGCTGTTTAGCAGAATGACAGGAATTGTAAACACATTAATTGGGAGGCACTTGGTGAGGACCTCTGTCTTTTCTGGCACTGTCAGACAGACAAATGGGAAGTGTGATCTTAGTAAATCCATCTCAAAGCTGTGCTTGATTCTTATGAGCCACAGGGGTACAGTTCTTGACACATCAAAATTCTTGAGTAATGCCCATTAGCTCTTTGCTAGCAATATACCACACATTGAGAATATTCTTGCCTGAGCAACACTGCCCATCTTTAAATAAGATTCTTTGGAGGAAATGCAAACCATTGTTGAAAGGCAGATAATCACAGAAAAAAATATGAAATTGCATAATGTTGTTAGCCATAGTCAATGTGGCGTCTCATAATTTCTCCTGAATCTATAACTCTATATTGCTCCTTTGTGTAGACAGCAAATTATGTTTTTAGGTGTTTGTATTATAATTTTTCACACAGATTTTCACACATACTAATTCAATTAATAGAATCAAATGCTGAGTTTTGATCACCAGAATGCAAAATAAAATATAAAAAATCTTGCCGTTTTTTTCTATAGTCATGTAAAAGATAGAAAGTAATGTCTAATTTTTTTAGAACTGACATGAAAGCTCTAACTGGGTCATCAAAAATAGTAAGTATTGAGGCACAGTGTTCTTCTTTCATCTGAATGGAATACAGGCAGAAAAAATATTGTCATTTAGGAGACCTATTAGGACATTGCAACGAGGGCACGAAACGCTCTTTGTAAAAAAGGTTAAATATCTTACCTAGTATTTCACTTATATCTAATGCAATTAGATTCAAGCTTATCTAAGTGAATAAAAAGCAGAATCACTCCCTAATGTTAGCCTTTAGGGAAGCATAATCACAAAACATCAAGATGAGTGAGAATGAAGATGACAATAAAGACACTACCACACTTGATCACTTGATCACTTGAATCCCGTTACTCATCGATTTGCTCGAGGCAGGCGCCAGTAACATTTCCATTGGACCCTATCACGTGCCAATGTAGCCCAATGGCATCTGGTTGATTCAGGAATATGAAGAAACTCAAACCGTTCCTTCAGGGTCTTTACAAGGAAGTCTGACCATCTTGTATGTGGGGGCGCCACGTGATCTTTTGATATCCCGTGGGATCCAGTCGGTAATGGCTCTAGTCCAGCGGTTGTCTCCAAATCGCATTACATGTCCAGCCCATCTGATTTTCGATGCCTTGGCAAACGAGACAGCATCCCTGATTCTGGAATAGCGAAGGAGGTCAGAACTCCGGATTCTTTTCTCTCACTTGAGTGAGGCGTGATATTGCAAGCATAGAGCTTTTGATACCTCTCTGGGAGACCCGAATAGCATTCTCATCCTGCTTTCGTAGGGCCCAGGTCTCTGAGGCGTATGTTAATGCAGGGAGAACGGTGGAGTCAAAGAGATGTGCCCAGAGCCGGAGGTTCTTTGTCCTTTTAGCTATTTCTTCGATGCCTTTGAAGGCATTCCATGCCGCTCTCTTCCTCCTGCACAGCTCAGGTTTTAGGTCGTTCATCATGTTGATTTCTCGACCTAGGTACACATAACTGCTGAATTCAGAGATGTTTGTTCCATTGAGAGTGAATAGGGCCTTCGGAACTAGTTCATTCACACCCCCACAACCTTGGAAAAATTTAACTTGGCTTTAAAAATAAAATGTTTTTATTTAAAAATGCTGTCATCAAGGAGCCAGAGTGATAGTGCAATGGGTTGGGCATTTGCCTTGAATTTGGCTGACCTGGGTTAGATTCCCAGCAACCCATACAGTTCCCCAAGAACTACCAGGGATAATTCCTATGTGCAGAGCCAAGAGTAACCCCTGAGCATCACTGGGTGTGACCCAAAAAGCAAAAAAAAAAAAAAATTCTGTCATCACAGGCTAGCGAAGTATCGGGGTCAATCCTTGACACCACATATGGTCCAGTGAGCCTTCCAGGAGAGATCCCTGAGCTCAGATCCAGGAGTAAGCCCTTGTACCATGGGGTGTGGCCCCAAAATGAAAAAAAAATTGCTATCACAAAAATAATATGAATCCCAAATAAATGAAATGAACCCATATGTTTTAGTCGGATGATAAGGAAAAAATAGGAAAATTGATATTACAGTATATGTTAAATTGGGTGAAATCTAAACAACTGTAGAAGAAAATGGGAAAAGGCACTCTGGGAGATACTGAATATGATGGTAATATTAATGCATGTCAATAATGAAGCAGTGGTTAGAGCAGAAAACGCATTGGGGAAGAAATGAAATAGATATTTGATAAAGTATTTTATACTTTGTGGAATGCCATGATGCTAGAATGCTAGTTTTAGATTTTATCCCATAGACAACAGTGGTCCACCAAGATTTTGCACAGAGATGTTTCAGTATGCAGATGATAGATAAATATGACAAGTGAACTATATAAAGCATGAACAAGATTAAGACAAAAATGAATAGGTGTGGAACTCTAAAGTATCTCTCCTTTACTCCCAATATTCAAATTAGTCCCATAGTTACACCTTGGGATGAATAATAGTGACTGGAACAATGACAAAAGAGTATTAATCAGGAAAGACCTAGGAAAAGTTGAGGTTTGAGTAAGGGGTTCTGAGCAGATTCCTAAGGAGTTTCAAAGGTGCTTGCTCTTTGGGTGGTCTTTTGTATTCCTGCTCTTTGTACAGTCCTGAGTACCTTGCACCCACTAGGTAATAGACTTAGAATAAATATATGGTAAT
Source organism: Cryptotis parvus (assembly GCA_021461705.1). Classification (NCBI taxonomy): domain Eukaryota; kingdom Metazoa; phylum Chordata; class Mammalia; order Eulipotyphla; family Soricidae; genus Cryptotis; species Cryptotis parvus. The sequence continues at coordinate 51,530 of JAJIBD010008501.1, read as the reverse complement.
GGAGATTTGGTTAAGCCTCAGAAATAGATGTTTTATGTTGTCATCCCTGAGATTATGGCCCAAATTGTGGGAAATGAATCTTGAATATATGTGACAGCAAAAAAAAAGAAGAAGAAAAAGAAAAAGAAAGAAAGAAAAAAAAGACTAATCATATTCTGAGAGACTTCTGAGGGAGGGAGTATAACCAGCAGCCCATAAAAGAAATTATATACACCTGGAACACAGTATCTTTGCATAAAGTTTTCAAATACTTGGTAGAAACATTTCCATGATAATCTTCAAGAAAAAAAACTTTGATCTTGCAAATAATCATTAAAAGGCTGGCTATGCAGAAACTGAGTATGCTTCCTTGCTATAAATTTTTCTGTGACAGGTTATATGGAAATGGAGGGCATGATTGTGTATTTATTGAACCTCTTGTACATTCATTTCTCTTATTTGCTGAAAGTGAATAAAATATGTCTCACATGTTGCAGAATAACATCAAATGATGCTGAAGCAAAACCTATACTTTCTTAGAGGCAACATTTTATTGCAGTCATAATAAAATAAAAATTAATTTTGGAAAACATGCATCATTTTGAAAAAAAATGCCTTTATTTCTGGGCCATGCTTGGTGGTGTTCAGAGTTTATTCTCTGTTCAGGTATCACTCCTGGTAGAGCTTGGGAACCATAAGTGGTTCCAGGGAGCAACCCTGGCTCAGCCTTGTGCAAGGCAATTGTTGTGCTAGCTCTCCAGCCCAATTCTGAAAAAAACTTGTGATTAGAAGTTAGTGTGTACTGTGCAGTCTTTAAAAAACATTTCTTGTAACATTCCAGAGGACATTTTTAGTCATAATAGTATCAAGAAATAGTATTAAATTTTTAAAGAGTACCTGCACGGCAGAGCCTGGCAAGCTACCCGGGTTGTATTTGATATGCCAAATACCAGTAACAATTATAGACCTCATTCTGGAATGGATTGAGGCTCTTTATATTCCTGAAGCAAGCAGATGCCCTTGGGCTCTACTAGCATGAGACAGGACATATGGAGATGTTACTGGGGCCAGCTCGAGCGAATCGATGATGAACGGGAAGACAGTGATACAGAAGATTAGACTAAATTTTCCATCTTTAAAAAATCACTTCTAGGATATTGTCCTTGAAATCTTTACCAACTTGAGATAATAATCAGATTTTTAAAAGCATAATTATGCTATATCCATATCTGGGCTTTAACTATACATGATTAAAATTTATTATGAGAATTTTTATATATAATGTGAATATATAATAAAATATTATAATGAGATTTAAAAATTTCTCTGAAATTTTAGATACTCAACACATAAAGCATATATGCTAAACAGCCAAGATTCACTCATGGTTATCATTTTTTTTCACATTTAGCACATTGGTCTTTTATATGATAATCGCAAAATAGGCCATTTGTCCTTTCAGCTCATAAATTTGTACAAGCATATATCCTTTTTAGACTCAGACAACCTCAACATGGAACTGAAGCAATTTTTTTTAATCCACATATATATTTTTACCAAGAAAATGGAGTAAATGGGGTATTTTGTTTACTGTCATTTACATATATGATTGTCTGGATACGAAAGTGGACTCTATAATAGAATGGTCTAACATTTAGAAAATCTTTGCTGGATGTGAAACTAGACACTTGAACTGCTATTGTTATTTCTCTTTAAATGTTTGTACCAACAATCTAGATCATTAAGCCAATATTGAAAATATAGTAAAAGCAAATATTAAAATCCTCTCTACTCTCAGTTGTTCTTATGTTTTAGAATCTTAGGACATGGAAATAATTGATCTTTGTGGTTCTTGGCAATTAATTAAAATTGGACAATTTTATTCCATTGAATATTTAGCTATATATTGAGAATAGCACTTTACATTCTTGACGACAGAGCTATCATAAATCATGTTAAGAAAAATAAAAGGTGACCTTAATCTTTTGCCAAATTTAAATTATGGTATCTTCTGTTGAGTCATAAATTTGAATGCTGACTACAGAAATTATATAAATAGGGGTCAGTGTGTGACTACAGAGGCTAGGGCACTTGTCTTGCACATGGCCATCCATGGTTTGATTTGCCTGGGCTATCCATATAATTCCTCAAGGCTTTTCAGATAAGATCCCAGAGTACAGAGCCAAGAGTCGTCCTTGAGCACTGCCAGATATGGCCCCAAAACCAAAACCAAAAAATAAAGTATATTATTCACCATATATTTCATTTTTTAAAAGCTTGGGAAATATTCAGAATGTAACACTTAATGAAAATCACTTGTCACTTGTATCACTTGTCTTCCCGTTGATCATCGATTTGCTCGAGCAGGCACCAATAACATCTCCATAGTCCTGTCACATGCTAGTGTAGCTCAAGGGCATCTGCAAGTTCCAGGAACAAAAGAGCCTCAAACCATCCCATCAGGTCATGGGAATGAGGTCTGTAACTGTTACTGGTATTTGGCATATAGTTAAAGTAAATTTAAGGGGCTAGCTCACAAAATTTTTGTTCTTTGACGATGCTTACTCATAGGGTTTGTTATTACTAATTTGATATGTGGGAGCTTTGGTTGTTTTGGATTTGTATTTTAATCAAGTAGAATTCAAAAAAGATCATTTAGTGCATTGCTTTATATTTTTAGGCTCAGATTATACTAAGAATGAACAGCTTTTAGATTACAGACAATAGGCAGATGGGGCGATAGTTGCCAATGTCGTGGATGTCTTCCTTCTTGAACAGTAGAACTATCTTGATGGTTTTCCAATGGGAGGGCACCTTGCATTTGGACAGGTAATGTGTGAAGAGCCAAGCCAGTGTATTGATGAGTACTGAAGGCAGATTCTTCAGGTGTTCAGGTCTGACTTTGTCTGGGCCTGGTGCTGTTCCCTTCTTTACTGACGAAATGGCATGTTGGATTTCAGAAGGGAGAACATTGGGAACAACATTTCCATCCTGCGGTATTTGGTATGTGGGCAGGTGGATGTGGCTATCAAAGAGATCTGAGTAGAAGTCATAAATAATCTTCTCCATTGACTTTCTGGAAGATGTGATAGATCCATCGGGATGTTTGAGGGCAATCATCTTGGTCTTATAGTTGGCGAAGGACAGGCGGGTTAGCAACCAGATGCCATTGGGCTACACTGGCATGTGATAGGTCAAATGGAAATATTACTGGTGCCCGCTCAAGAAAATTGATGAATAACAGGATGTTAAGTGATCAAGTGATACTGAGAAATTTGAATGTCATTGTTTCATAATGTGTAACCCTTTACTTAATGTCAAGATTATGACATTTTCAGTTTAACCCTTATCAAAAAGATACTTTCCCTACTTTTTTGCCACCTCCTCAGGGCAAAACAATCTGTCCCAGTCACCATTCTTCAGGTAACAAACAGGAGATAGCAGTCAGATTCTAACCTAACTTACTGAGTTCTAGAATCTAAACTGTGGGAAAAGTACTTTAATATTTATTACAAAATGCTTTCACTTAAAAGTTAAAGTACTTCCATATTTATTACAAAATGCTTTCACTTAAAAGTTGATAAATCAGGACTGGCTAAAAAACTGTGGTACATCTATACTATGGAATACTATGCAGCTGTCAGAAAAGATGAAATTTACCTGCAAATGGATGGACATGGACACTATCATGCTGAGTGAAATTAGTCAGAAGGAAAAGGACAGATATAGAATGACTGCATTTATTAATAGGATATAAATAGATACCAGTGTTTTACTAAGTGTGGGAAATGGTAATGGCAGACTAAAACTCACCATTGAATATACACAAAGAGACTTAAGTGATAAACTCTAAGTATCTGCAGGGCTAGCCACAATGTGTAAAAGAAGAGGGAGAGAGATACAGATACAGAGAGAGAGACAGAGAAAGAGAAGAAATGGGGGGTAACTGCTATTGAGGCAGCCTAGGGGTGGGCGGGAGGGGGTGGGGTACATTGGTGGTGGAAATGGGGCACTGGTGGAAGGATGGGTGCTGGAATACTGTATTACCAATAACCAATTATGAACACCTTTGTAATTGTATGCCTCACGGTGGTATAATAAAAAGATTAAAACAATTTTTAAAAGTTGATAAATCAATGCTCTGTAAATATCTGAGAACTGTATTTCTTAAAGGGATATACGCTTGTCATCAATAATGCTAATGGTGGGACCAGCAATTTCTGATGAGCATGAGCTCCTCAAATCAATATTTTACCTATATTTCCATATGTGTATTCCGTTTCAAGTTTCCTAAGATGAGAGACAGATGGTTTCAATAAAAATTTGTCTCCGTGACAAATGAATGAATAAAGAATTGTGGTTTATATACACAATGGGATATTCCATAGTTATAAAAAAAAGTCCTGCAACTTGGATAGTACCGGAGGATATTATGCTAAGTGAAATAAATCAAGAGTGGATAAATACCAGATGATATCACCCATCTATGGCATGAATAAAAACAAAGTAATGGAAATACAGGACTGAATGATGACAAACCCTTGGAACTTGATTAGAAGAAAGTAGAATTAACCTAAGGAGGTGGTGGGTGGTCTTAGGCATTTAGGGTGGCAGTGAATGTCCAGTAATTGCATGACTTGTATTACTTGTATCACTTGTCTTCTCGTTGTTCATCAATTTGGTCAAGCAGGCACCAGTAAAGTCTCCATAAGTCCTTCCCTGTGCTAGTGTAGCCAAAGGGCATCGTGTTCACTCCAGGAACACGAAGAGTCTCAAATCATTCCTTCAGGTCATAGGAAAGAGGTCTGATTGTTTGTTTTGGCATATCAAATATCACTGTATCACTCTATCACTTTCTTCCTGTTCATCATCGATTTGCTCGAGCGGGCACCAGTAATCTCCATATGTCCTGTCTCATGCTAGTAGAGCCCAAGGGCATTTGTTTGTTCCAGGAACATAAAGAGCCTCAAACCATTACATCAGGTCATGGGAATGAGGTCTATAATTGTTATCGGTATTTGGCATATCAAATACGACATGGGAGGCTTGCCAGGCTCTGCCATGCAGGTGGCATACTCTTGTAGTCACCTCTAAATCCAGCATTTATTGATGAACTGCATGACCCGAAAGTGGCCGAGAGCCGGGCTGTGATAGGTTCTTCTGCTGGTTGGAGTTCTGACTAGAGGGGAGTCCAGATGTGGAAAATGGCGGCCCTCATGGAATGGGGGGTCATCTCTGTTGTTGAGAGGCTCTGCTGGGTTGGCGAGCCAGGGCTCGAACCCGCCATCCCTCCTGGGAGCCTCTGGATCAGCATACCTGGGCGGACTTGAAAAAAGACTGCTGCAGGGTGGATCTCATCATCCGGGCTATAATAGGTTCTTCTGCTGTGTGGAGTTCTACGGACAAAATAATCTTGGAAGGGGCTGGAGCGATAGCATAGCAGGCATGGCGTTTGCCTTGCGCACAATCGACCTGGGTTCGATTCCTCGCATCCCATATGGTTCCCCAAGCACCGCCAGGAGCAAATCCTGAGTGCAGAGGCAGGAGAAACCCCTGAGCATTCCCGGGTAAGACCCAAAAAGGAAAAAAAAATCTTGGAAAAGAATAAAATTTAGAGGCCCTCTTCTTCCTGCTTTTGAAATGTACTACAAATGTTTGTTCCATTGAGAGTGAATGGGGCCTCTGGAACTAGTTCATTTTCCATGACATAGTTTTGTATAACACAGGTATTTTGCCAGGCTCTGCTGTGCAGGTAGTATACTCTCAGTAGTAGGCTCTTATCTCGTGTATTTACTGATGAACTGCTTGTGGTTATGCTCAATGGGGAGAGAATCAGTTTTTCTCTTGGGTGGAGCTCTGACAAGATGTGGAGTCTGGTTGTTGAAAATGTCAGCCCTCATGATATGGGGGTTCCTCTGGCTTCTTGCGAGACTCTATTGGGATGGTGGGCCAGGACTAGACCCGCCTTTTCTCCCAGGCTCCTCATGAACAGCTGAGCACAGGGAGAACCAGTAGTAGTTCTGCCCCATGTATCTGAATCTCTGGATCAAGCATACCTGGGCTTGAACTACATCAAATCCACAAATATTAACATTGTTGTCATCATGTTACCTAAAGTAAAATAAAAGCAAAAATAAAAAAGTCATTGTGTTCTGGATTGCTTTAAATTATCTATAATTCATGGGAAAGAAAATGAAGAGGTCTCATAAACAGATTTCATGAGCTCTATAGCCACCCTTTGAGGTTATAGTAGGTCAAATTTTACACTTCTCTCTAAAGTCTAAAGAATTCATGTGATAAGTAATAAAAATAACTGGGACTGGAAAAATAGTATGGCAGTTGGGGGGCTTGCCTTACACAGGGATGACCCAGGTTTGATTCCCAGAACCCCAGATGGACCTCTGCCCCTAAGAGTGAACTCTGATATCAAAATCAGGAGTAAACCCTGAGCATGGACAAATGTGACCCAAAAATTAGGGAAAAAAATAAGCCAATCATGGCTGTAGTGATAGTACAATGGCTAGAGTATTTGCCTTGCAACACTTCTGGCCTGAGTTTTATCCCTGGAACATCATGTGGGCCCCTGAGCCTGCCAGAAGCTATTTCTGACCACCCACACAGGCAGGACTGTTCCCTGAGCACCACCAGCTATGGACAAAAACAATATCTCTACAATATGCAACACAAATAGATTACATTGAAGACACTTACAAAATTTTATGTTGTATATAAATATTCACTTTTTTTGTTTTGTTTTCGGGCTACACCTAGCAGTGCTTTGGACTTACTCCTGGTTCTGTGCTCACAGTTCACTCCTTGAGGTGCTCTGGGCACCATATGGTTTCCTAGTGATCAAAGTTGGGTTGACCACATAGTAGGAAATTGCCTTATTTGCTGTGGTACCTCTCCACTCCCAAATACTGACATTCTTAATTGAACACCTCAAAAAATCTAGTAACATTTGTTTGTAATTTAGTTTTCAATACTTAATTTATGTAAAATTTATGTCTATAATTTTCTTAGTTTTACAAGTTTGCAATTTTATTATTAAATTTCCTTCATGCATTGTTTGTCATATTCCCATCCTAACTTCACAGATATTACCAGATATTACCTGTGAATATACTCACAGATATTACCTGTGTCCTTTCCCTAGAACACACTTAATATAAACTGAGTTGGAAGAGGGGAAGAGAGTCTAGACTTGATAGTTACAAGTGTGCCAAAATCAATTTGGGTTAAGCAAATAACAAGAGGACAAGTGAAGTCTTTACGATTTGGCAAGGTGATTATACGGTCATGGAAGGAACAGTTTTATAGCTAATGAGGAAGTAAATGAGATTGGAAGGATGTGATAAATTTAAACCCACCAGAAATAAAATTTGCTAATAATTGATGATATCAGTTGCTCCAAAACTGTGAGAAAGTCTTACTAATGGTGGGAGAACACTATTGAAGCAACTGCATTGGAGAGGCAATTGATGCTATTTGCAATAGGTAGTGAAATGTAACATGCATATGTTCCATAGTATTACCTGAAATATATTTGGTAATACTTTAGGTTACTCTCTTCTGCTCACAGACACAGCTAAGTAGACTCTGAGGAAAAGAGTCTCCCCAATAACAAACAGCTGTGGAAACTCTTTATCGGAAAGTTGAGCCCTGAAATGACTAATGAAAGACTGAGAGGCTGTTTTGAGCAAAATGGAACATTTAAAGACTGTGTAGTAAAAAGAGATCCCCAAACCAAGCACTTCAGAGACTTTGAGTTTGCCACATATGCCACTGTAAAGGATGGATACATAGCCATGAATGAAAAACTACTTGAGATAGTGGATGTATGTAAGAGTTTTAGAACCAAAGAGAGGTGTTCCAAAAGAAGATTCATTCTCAAAGACTTGGAGCTGAACAATATTTTCTTTCCCTTTTTTTTTGTTTGGGGGTCACTCTTGGCAATGCTCAGGGGTTACTCCCTGGCTCTGCACTCAAGAATTACTCCTGGCGGTGCTCAGGGGACCATATGGGATTCTGGGATTGAACCCAGGTTGGCCACATGCAAGGCAAGCACCCTCCCCGCTGGACGATTGCTCCAGGCCCTGAACAATCGTTCCAGAAGTGCAGGGCCAAGGGGTCCAGGGTGGAACCAAGGCCGTTTGCCTCGGTTCCCATTGATGAAAGTTCCGACTCTTCCCTGGGGCTGATTGGGTCCACGGAGACGCAAGGGATCACACACACACACACACACACCTGTGGGGAGGTTGCAATCGTTCCCCCTCCAACCTCTGAACAATATTTGTTTATTGGGTTTGGGGGGCCACACTCAGTAGTCGTCCAAGGGTTACTCTTGGCTCTTCACTCAAGAAATACTACTGTAGGGCTCTGGAGACTATACAGGATACCAGGGAAAGAAGCTAGGTTGGTAGTATGCAGACAAACACCCTACTCATTGTACTATCTCTCTGGTTGACCCAGGTTTGTTATATCCCTAGCCCCTAACTGAAAAAATATTTTTGTCGGTGACATGAAAGATGATATGAAAGAACACTACTTAAGAGATTATGTTGAACAGTATAAGAAAAATTGAAGATTTTGAAATCATGACTGATTGAGGCAGTGAGAATAGAGCTTTTGCTTTTGTGATGGCTTATGGACAGATTTATATAGAAGATTTTTATTGAGAAGCTCCATCTTATAAATGGCCATCAATCTGAAGTTAGATAAACCTTTTGTATACAAGTGATGTTAAGACTTCATCCAACCAAAGAGGTTGATATGGTTTTGGAAATTTTGGTGGTGGTCATACAGGTGGTTTTGGTGAGAAGGATAATTTTTGTCATGGAGGGATCTTTAGTGTGTGATGTGGTTTTGCTGGCAGCCAGTGTGTTAGTGGATACGATGACTGTGGGGATGATTTAATGGATTTGGCAGTTATAGAAGTATTGACAGAATTATAACAATCCACCTGAATATTTTAAACCCATGGAAGGAGGAAATTTTGGAGAAATATATGGTTGTGGAGGCCAGTACTTTGCTATATAAAGAAACCAAGGTGGTTATGACGGTTCCTGCAGTAACAGATCATTTTAATTGCCAGGAAATAAAGCTTAGAAGAAGACAATAGCCAGAGAAAAGATAGAGCTACAGGTAATAACAGAATTGTGAACTCAATAAAGCACACTGGTGGCAGGACTTAACTACTAAAAGATATAACATTTTAAAATTTGGGACTAGCTGAAACATGTCCGTCTATTCTCAGGACTTACTCCTGGATTTGCACTCAGGGATCATGCCTAGAATTGTTTGGGGGGAACATGTGTAGTACATGTGAAGCAAATGCAAACTAAGTGCATTTAACGGCAAACGAGAAGCTGATCTCAAGCCAGGCTCATCAGAGCCCCACCCTAGAGAGAAGCCTATTTCAAGCCCAGGTATGCTAGTCTTGGTGGCTAAAGTCACTGGGCTTCTGTGGAGATAGAGCTGGGATCCTTTCCCCCACCTCTGTCAGTCCGGGAGCCCCGGTGGACCCCCATGAGCTGTTCCTGGGCTGTTGGCCGTGAACCAGAGACACAGATACACGGGCAGAGCTGCTACTGGCTCTCCCTGGTTCATCAGTAAATTCAAGAACTGAGAGCCTACCTACTACCAAGAGTATCCTGCCCACACAAGCTTGGGCAGGATACTCTGGGTAGCCCACCTTGGAAGCTACCCGTGTCATTTTTGATATGCCAAAAACAGTAATAATAATAGACCTCATTCCCATGATCTGAATGAATTGTTTGAGGCTCTTCATGTTCCTGGAGCGAGCAGATACACTTGGACTACACTAGCACATGACAGGGATGAATGGAGACATTACTGGCAACTGCTTGAGCAAATTTATGACCAACGGGATGACAAGTGATGTCTTAGACAATGCTCGGGTGTATGGGCAAAAAGCTTGAGGACTTCAGTTTCAACTAAGCGTTGTCCATTGGTGCAATGGTGGTGGGTTTGGGGTTGCATGTAGAAACCCACCACGTTCTAGAAACTCAGAAAGTGAATGCAAGAACAGAAATATGTCAGACATGCACTTAAAACCCCCACAAAAAAGTAATGACTTTATTAATATCATTCCCATATATGGGCTACAATGGTCAATATAATTAGTTGTGGCTAAGGGAGCAGGCATGGGGATGGAGGGTGGGTAAGAAATGAGGGTCTGTGGTGGGAGTGCACTGATGTTGGGACTGGTATTGAATAATGAATCTTTCTAACAACTGTATTATAAATAACTTTGTGCTTTGTAAATCACAGTATTTAAATAAAGCTAAAAATAAAATTTAAAAAGTAACAGAAAGCCTACAATTCTGCAAAAAGTCAAAGCATTACAACTAGATGGATTTTGATTGTTTTTTGGGGCCACACCCATCAGTGCTCAGAGTTTACTCCCTGGCTCTGCACTCAAGGATCATTTCTGGCAGGATTAGGGAACCATATTGAATGCTAGGACTAGAACCTGGTTGACTGCATGCAAGGTAAGCACCCTACCCACTGTACTCCAGTCACACCAGCTGTTTTAATGTTTTTTTAATGTTTTAATGTTTTAATTTTTAATAAAAATTTCTGTACTCAAGCTGTTGATTGATAAATGTTGGACTAGTCTGAATAAATGAAATAATGTCTTTTATAAAAATAACTATGGCCCAAGAAACATGTAGCCTATATCTGGTTGTATACCTTAGAATTTGTTAGCAATATCTTAAAAAAGTGCATGTACTAAACTGTTCCCTTGCACATTAAATTTGATGGTGAAAATTTTTTTTAAAATTTTTTATTTTTACAATTACAAAGACATACAATTAAAAAGTTCATATTTGGGTTTTGGTCATACAGTGTTCCAGCACACATCCCTCCACCAGTGCCCATCTCCCACCACCAATGTCCCCGGTTCCCTCCCCCCCCCCAGCCCTCCTCCATGGCAGGTTCTTTATTTCTTTCCCTTTCTCTCTCTTTTCCTTCCCTTCCAGACTATGGATTACAGAATATACATTAAAGGATTGCCATGTGTATCTTTTTGCCTCTATTTAATGCTCAGTTCTAAGTTGGCATTAGTACCCTTGACAATTGTTAGCACACTGTTCCATTTTCTGTCTTACCTATCCTCTGACTCCTTGATGGTGAAAATTTGAAAACAACCTCAATGTCCATCAAAAGGGAAAAATTATTTTGTTCTAGCCACATAATGGATAGTTCTCATCAGGTAAAATGAGTGAAACCACATGCATTTTTTATGGCCACATCTCAAAATACATAAATATATACAACATTTCAATGAACAAATTTATGAGTGTAACAGACAGCAGACAGTAAAATATCATAATATACTTACAAAATGCTATTTTCAAAACTACAGACCCAAACATCTATATAGCAAAAAGAGCTTTAATGAATAAGAAGGATTCAGGATGTTTCTTGGCAAGGGAAGGTTTCTTGGCTGGAACATTAGTTAGAGAGATATAAGAGGTACAAAGAGAATTTCACTGTACTTGAAATAGTTTTTTTTTATTTTAAAAAAGATAAACTGCTCACGTGTTAATTTAGGTTGAGACTGGTTTGCTATTTGAATTCTCATATATGTTTGAAAGTTACTTTTAAGACATAAAAATGAAAGTGAAGGTGTTTAAAAGTTGGGGAGCTATAATTACATTTAAAGTACAGTGGTGGTTCCTTATAGTAAAAAAAGTATACATCTTAATAGATTAAGGGAAAAGAATAGGACTCTCGAAAATGAAGTAACTAAGTTTTCTTTTTGTCCCTCTTATAACACCGTCTATCTCATACATCTGTGTCTGGTTCCTTTTTGTATATTTATTTGGTTCTAAACTCAGAGCCTGGCAACTAATTAATGTTAGCAGGAAGGAAGATTTGTAAATGTAGAGGGGAAGGAAGAAAAGCTGAGGACTATAAAAAGAAGGGAATAACTGATATTTAGAGGGAAACAGTAAATGACAGTGAAAAGTCATTGAAGGGGAGAATAATCCAGAAAAGAAAGACAGTGATGTTCCTGTTGAGAACAGCAACTACTAGAATATTAAGGTTTTTCTTTTTCTTTTCTTTCTTTTTAAACAAAAATTAGGCTCTTTTGGAACTGGAGCCTAACTGGATCCCTAAAACTTAAATTCAATTACGTTGTTAGGAAAAAAAAATGATAATTTGGGGCAAGTAATCACCAGATTCACATAAGCAGCAAGTAAGAACAACTTTCAATGGAACATTAAGGGAGAAGAGAAAAAAAGGAATTTTATAAAGTTTGCATACGTCATAGCCTTACAGATAGTTGGTGAATTAATTGAATTATTTTTTGAAGGATCTGCTTACTTTCATTTTACTTTAAAATTTTTAAGAACTGTGGTTTACAAAACTATTTTATGTATGGTTTTTTAAAAATGTTTTTTAATTGAATCACCATGCGATACATAGTTACAAAGCTGTTCATGACTGGGTTTCAGTGCTGCAATGGGTGTTGGAGCATTATCACATAGAATTATTTTTGTTTGTGTTTTTTAGACCACACTTGGTGGTGCTCAGGGTTTGTTCCAGATTTTGACTTTATGTTCAGAGTATCTCTTCTGATGGGACTCAGGAAACCATAGTGGTGCGGGGGAGGGGAGGCAGGATGAACTGAGGTTGACTCCATGAAAGCTTCTTATCATCTGTACTCGTTCTCCCAATCTAAGTGAATAGAATTAATCTACATTATGTGGCTTTTCTTCTACACTCAGGGATACTTTATTTCTATTAAAAAATTCACCTGTCTCTGGTTTACATAGTTTGGCAGCACTTAAGCATTTTAAAAAAATTATTATACCACTGTGAGCTAAGCATTTATAAGAAGAATAGGCACATATGCAGGCAGATTCACTGAATGACTTGAAATAATGCTGTACCAATATGAGTAGTATTGCGTTAACTATGAATCACACTATGTGAGTAATAGTAATATCTACATTAAATACCTCTATTTAATATAATTCCTTGTTTTAATATTCCCCATTTAAAGTCTCTCTTCAGAAGTAACATGAATATTGAAATACAGTAGTAAGTTGGAACTATACCATAATCTTATAGTTGGAATCAAGACTAACTTTATTCTTTGAATTTATAAATTTGATACTATTCCTAATTTAACAGGATTAAAGAATGGTCAGAATTTGACATATAGATCATCTGTAATTGTGCTTTTAAACAGGATAAATCAGTGGTTAATTCTGCAGTAATTTATCAGTCCAATAAATAACATCAAGTTACTTTGAGAATATTTGCTGGGAAACAAATCTTAGGTTTTTATATCATTGTATAGTATTTCATTGTCAAGCAATTGCAATTTGTAGGCGATGGAATAATAAAGAGTGAAGTCCTTTTTTTATTATTTTTTTAATTTTTGCTTTTTTGGGACACACCCGGCAATGCTCCGGGTTTCTCCTGGCTCTGCACTCAGGAATTGCTCCTGGCACTGCTCGGGGACCATATGGGATGCCGGGATCGAACCCAGGTCAGCACAGGCTGACCACTTGCAAGGGCAAACGCCCTACCCGCTGGGCTATCGCTCCGGCCCCGGGAGTGAAGTTCTAAGGCACCAACTATTAGTTACAATATCTTAGAAAATGTAAATTTGTATTAATATTCACAAAATGCAGTAATGTAAATTTGGCACCTTTTCATATACTTTAGTCAACAATTTTCATGTTTTTTTAACATGTAGTTAGTCTAAAATTATAATCAGATGGTGTATTTTGGAAACACATAAAATGGTGTAAATAAGTAGTGGCTAACTATGACACTCCTAGCAATTCCACAGAAAAGCTTTTTTTCCTGTTTATATATGGCTGTGAGCTAAGAATGGTGTTCATGTTTTTAAGTGACTGAAGAAGACTTAAATAAGAATATTTCATGACATGGAAAAATATCACAAATTAAACTTTTTATTCATAAATTAAGCTTCATTGGAACATAGCCACTCTCATTCAGTTATGGATTATCTGCTCATGCTTTCACACACAAGCAGCTCTGAGTAGTTCTGACAAAGACCATATGGCCAACAAATCCTAAAATATTTACTTCATGGCCCTTTACAGAAAAAAAAAAGTTTGCTGATTCCTGTTTTAAGTATGTTATTTTGTAATTATGTAGTACTTTTCCTCCCTGAGATTGGCATAAACAACTCTTTGGGTCACTTGACAGTCTTGGGTTTGGCTGGCCATCAACCATCACATCAATAGTCCTCTCAAGGCCGCAAACAGAGAATAGACAATTATATAACAGTCATCTATGTAGGAAATAATGGCAATAGTCATGTAGAATTTCATGGGCACAGCAAGGGGAACTATTGAAAGCATATCCATTTGAGCTCTTGTTGGAAAAGGAAACTTATTTAACCAACTTTTTTCCCCCCAAATCAACTTGTTGAGAGTACTTTACAAATAATATTGGTAGCCATAGACAAAGAAGATAGAGGTAGTATTTCCTTAGAACCAGAACAGACATTGTTAGATGAATATCTTCTTTCTTTATGGTCATTATTTGGATGCCAGCTTGTATAACTGAACTTTGTCCTGTATATTCAATTCTTGTTTTTTCCACTCCTTAATAGCTCAATTTTAAAAAGAATTCTTACATGAAATTAGCCATTGAGGTCTGTGCAAAGAGTTTGCTCCGTGTGTGTGTGTGTGTGTGTGTGTGAGAGAGAGAGAGAGAGAGAGAGAGAGAAAGAGAAAGTGTGTGTGTATCACTAATGCTTTTTGCTGTAAATTCTGCATCAAGTTGTTCTTTGCATGTTTGTCTCAGAGCACTGATGATGGTCCATGTCAACAGGCATTGGATTTGGAGTGAAAGGCCCCCCACATGCTATAAAGGAGCCACAGAACCATTAAGGACACAGGGGAGAAAAGTCTTGAGTTTTACTGTGTTAGAGTAATTTCTCTGTGTTGCTGAGGGAAAGTTTAGAAGTGGTGTTTTCCTAGTAAAACATTTTTAATGACTGAATTTTATTGGAAATGTTTAACATTGCTACTGGCCTACCCATCTCCTTCAAACAGATGATATTTTGTGTTTTCATAATTGTTGGATTCAGAAACACCTACATGAGGTAAAAAAAGTTTTTAATTTTTAATGTAATTTTTATGAAACTTCTGTTTTCTTTGATGGCACTGAAGACTGTTTAAGTATTCAGTCAAGTAGTATAATTTAAAAAAGCCAAAAAGGTGAAAATAAATGACAATTTATCTATTGTTTATGAAGAAATTCAGGAGAAGTTTGGTGCTACTGTGCTTCTAATCTCTAACAGAGATGAAACTTTCATTTCGTTAAAAGTGTTTGTACAGTAACCTCCTTTCTCCTTTTGCTTCCTTTCTCTTCCTTTCAATTTTCTTTTCTTTCTTCTGCTCCTTTCCTCAAGTGTGCACAGCAATCCCCGTTCAGTTCATTTTATTGGATTATCTTTTCCTAGATATGAATCATGTTCTCAGTTTAATCTCTTAAAGTTTTTGTATTTCTTAGTCAACTCCACTATGATCACACAGTGAACATGGAACAAAGTATGGTTTAGCTCTGACTAAGCAAAAATATTTAAGGGACCTCCCTATCTTGATGTCATTCCTGCCTTCTTTCCTTTGCTAGATTTCTGTCCTAGTTTCCAGTTGGTTGCTTTCTGTGGTTCGTCTTACTTCTCTTTTCTTCCTAGTTTCTTTTTTTGTCTCTCTTATATCCTTGATCATCTGTTTCAGCAACAGAAAAACTCCTGCCCAAGAATCTAGAATTCACTCTTGAATTCTGAATCTCTCTGACATTCTCTTCAGCTGCTGGGTGGAGAAAGCTCTTTTAGAGGAATTATGTGGTGAGGTTAGAATTGCCTGACTAATCTCCCCGGTGATAAAGTCAACACCTGTATTACAGTGTCCTATATTACAGTTGCAAATTGCTTTTGCCATGCTAAGTAATAGCCCAAGGGTGGGCTCACATCTGGAGGTGGAAATTCTTGGGGTCATTTTAGAATTCTTATGATCACAAATAGGCACTCTCTTTTCTTTCTCCTGGGAAGTTGGGATAATTGTGATCAAATTTATCTCATTTTTCATAAATAAGAAATGTCCTTGGAACCTCTGTAAGATGAGCTGGATCAATGACAGGAGACTAGGTTTGGACTCTTCAACTCTTGCTGAATTAGTGTTTTCTGGCTACATCACCGTGCTTTTCTTAAGAAAGCTATAGAATGCAGACTCCCACTTTTGCTTTTTCAACTTCCAACCCCACACTTATCAAAGTCAAGTAGTTATTATGGGATTAAAGGTGGAAGAGCTTTTCAGAGGAACTTTTTACTTATTCCTTAGATAAGAGTTATTCAGAGTTGAATTGTGCTCCCTGGAGTTTGAAGACCTAACCCTGACTCTGTCAGAAATGTGACCTTATTCACAAATTCACTACAAATGTAATTTGTTTAGTTTAGGTCATTTGGAATATTGAAGGGTCCTAATTCAACACAACTGGTGCCCTTATAAAAGAGAAACTAGAACACAGACAGACATAGGAAGAGTAGTAACACATGACGATGAAGGTAATGATTGAGATGATGTTTCTGCAAACCAAGGAATGCCAAAGATTGTCTGTTAACCACCAGAAGCAAGGGAAGGGAAATGAACAAATTTCTCACAGATCTTAGAAGGAACCAACTTCCCTCAACTGACACCTGATCTTGAGCTTCTAGCTCCAGAATGTGTGGGACACTACATTTCTTTTTCTTTTTCTCTTTTTTATTTTTTTCTCTTTTGAGTCACACCCTGGATGCTCAGGGATTAGTTCTGGCTCTGCACTCAGGAATTACTCCTGGCAGTGCTTAGGGGCCATATGGAATAGGACGATCAAACCTGGGTCAACTGTGTGCAGGGCAAATGCCCTCCCCACTGTATGATTGCTCAGGCCTGCCAGTGGCATTTGTAAATCACCCAATTTGTAGTCCTTAGTTATGGTTGTCATGGAAAAATAATGCAGAAGTTGAAATCACCTAAACTTTTATTATTTATCTTGTACAAAAGTTACATTTTGAACAGGAGATAGCTGGGTTCTAATAGATGATTGCTAAGTATATTATTTAAAAAGCATTAAATTAGAGGGCAGGAACAATACTACAGCAGATAGGTTATTTATTATATATGTGTATATAATATATTTGTGTGTCTGTGTGTGACAATATATTCCTTGTCAAGACCCTGAAGGAACGGTTTGAGGCTCTTCATATTCCTGAATCAACCAGATGCCATTGGGCTACATTGGCACATAATAGGGTCCAATGGAAATGTTACTGGAGCCCGCTCGAGCAAATCGATGAATAATGAGGTGCAAGTGATCAAGTGATATATAATATATCGATAGATATATCTGTATATAGATATATAAGATTATATCTATAGTTAGGTCATTATACACACACACACACACACACACACACACATATATATATATTAGAAATAAAAGACCTGACTTTGGTTAAAAATACATATATATCATTTTAATATTGGAATATCATTAGGTAGTATGGCATTGGAGAATGCAAATATAAAAGTCTGTTAACTTGAAGTAAGTGACTAGGATCGAATCTTATATTCTGCTTTGGCTAGGTACAAGGTTAATAGTAGGTAATCAAATGACTGTAGAACAAAAAAGGTAAAATGGTAATGGTAGCTTACCAGATGATGTTTTGTCTCATGTCACTTGTCCTCCTGTTGTTCATCGATTTGCTCGAGCTGGCGCCAATAACATCTCCATTCGTTCGTAATGAGGTCCATTATTGTTACTGGTTTTGGCATATTGAATACAACACGAGTAGCTTGCTCTAGTCTGCCAGGCCCTGGGTTCATCCTAGGAGACCCAGTCTTTTCCAATATCAGACCATCAACTATCCAGGGCCCCATGGGGCAGGAGCCCTGGGTGTAGCCAAGCTTGTCTCCTGTCTGCCACCTGGTTACACAGCCAGGCACCGCAGCTACACCTATAACACCTTGAAGGGTAGGATGATGTTTTATGACAAGATGATGTTTTAAGGATACATATTCACACTTCTTCAAAATTTTATATATATGAAACCATGTCACATCACCAAAAAGTACCAATATTCTTCCACTATGTCTACTGAAGCCCCTCCAACTTTGATCCCAACTTTTCTTCTGCTAACCTCATTTCTTTAGTCTGAGTCCAAGGGTTTGTCTTCTTATCGAGTTATCTGTTCTCTGCTTTCATTCTCCAGATCCCATATATGGCAGTTAAACAAAATTATCTCAATAAAAATTTAATATAGGAAAAGACAAAGAAGGAAGCTGATAATTCAAAGTATTCTAATAATAATTCATACAAAGCTAAGAAAAAAATAAAATATTTTTAAGTCAAAAGCAAATGTGTTAAATATAATAGGGGACCTTCTCGGAGAATTATGCATTTATCCAATTACTGTTTAGCAGTATTTCATACACATCACACACATATGGCCATGTACAAAATTGGAAATGCATGTAAAAAGTGAATGATAAAGACCCAGAGTTCAGCCTCTCTCTCAGACCTTACAACTGAGTGGAAAAGATTTTAAACAAGTACACATACTGGAAGATACTAGCAATTTTAAGTATTTTTTAAGTAGTAGGAAGGAAGCAAAGACTCATATATTACCAAAGTCTTATTTTGTTCTGTGAGATAAGCTGCCATATCAAAATACCATAGAATGTATGACTTAAACAATAGAAATGAATAGTTCTGGGGACTGATCATAGTTCTGGGGACTAATAAGGTACAAACATGAGAGACTATAGCCATATTTGTGGTATATCTGCTTTCTTTGTTGTCTTTTTTTACATCAATTTGGTGTATCTTTATCTTATAAGGCTCCTGCCTTATTAGCTTAAAGACTTTTCATAACTTCATTTAATTATTAGTACATTATTAAAGTCCTTATCTGAAAACATAGTAACTTTAGGAGGTGGGACTTCAACTTGAACATATTAAGAGGACTCACTCATTAAATCGATAACTGTCCTTCAAAGTATCTTCATATACAAAAGACAGTATAGTGGGTAAGCTGCTTGCCTTGCACATGGCATACCCAGGTTGGATTCCCATCCAACCTGTGGTTCCCTGAACATGATCAGGAGTGTTTCCTGAGCACCAAGCCAGGAGTAAATCCTGAGTACTGCCATTTGTAGCACCCAAACAAAAATAATAAATAAAACAAACAACCCTACCAAATATTTCCCTTACAGAACAACTGGAATAATCAATTCTTTTAAAAATAATTTTATTTTTTGTTTTGGTGTCCTGGGGATCAAACATAGTACCTCACATAGAGCAAAAGATTGTGCTCTACCACTGTGACAGACCCTGAACACGATTGACTGTCTTATAGCATGAGGCCAACTCATGCATAGGTTTCTCAGGGCTTTCCATTTCAGTAAGAGTAAGGCCAAGGGACGTTCCATGATATCCGAATCATCTTCCTGCCCATAGCACCATTACTTCTCCAGTCTCATCTCTGCCAGACATCTCCCACCCCAGGCACTTCAGTTGTAGCATCCCCTTAGCCTAACCGACATCCCAGGATGTCTGTTGGTATCTGAACCCGAAGCTCCATTAGCCTGCCCTTTCCTGCCTGGCTGTTTTTATTCCAATGTCACCCTTTCTAGCAAGTTTTAGCTGGCCCCTCTGTCTAAAAATACAATCAAGCATTTTAGATGAACTCAACACTCAAATGTATTTAGTTTGTGGATTATCTGCATGTTTGAGTGAGTTTCATGAAGAAACACACCTTATTTTTGAGGTTGGGGGGTCTGTTAGTTCACTGTTGTATCCAAGTGCTTAAAACAGTTTTTGGCATATGTTAAATACCACATATAACTTTGTTATTGAAGGAAAGCAGAAGGTGGTTTGACAGAGAAGAGTGAGTGAGATCTTCCTCGTAAATAAAGGGACATGGTAAGGAATTTGCATTTCTGTGTCAGAGGGATAGGAATAAATGGGCAGGCTTAAAGCAGGACAGCAGTAGGCTCTGACATAGTGTCCGCAAAAGCGAAACAAAACAAAACAAAAACCTGAAAAGAAAAGCCCCTGTTTTCAGGAAAGAAATCATTTGAGTGGGCTAAAATGGCAAGGGCAAAGCTAATAAGTTTGTCCAAGTAAGAGATGATGGTAATTTGGACAATTTTGATCCACTCTGGTTATATTTACACTGTGCCAGTTGTCTGGGGCAAATAGCTGTTGGACAAGTAGCTATGTTCAGACAATCCTCTTAAACAGTTACTGCTCCTTGGGTGAAGCCTGAGGATTGTTGAAGTTTAGGAATAAACATAAAATTCTTGAATATTTATTTCCCTGGGAGTACTGTTTTCAGTATATTTTGTATTCTAATGGGATAGGAGGGCGAGGATTAGTTTTGAATTGGCATTCTGCAATCATTATGGGTTCCTTTGGAACTGCATGTTTTTCTGGAATGCTGATTGTGTGAGCAGAGAAAAGCCATCAGATGCTCATTTCCCTAATCTATCAAGTGGTCCTCCCTTTCCTGGCCACAGTCTCTTTTGAGTTAGATATAAAGGAGAGGATGGACGGGTCATCAGAGTTATCTCTAGAATTAGAAACTAGCATGTGAAATGGGAAGGATTTTAAAATCCTTTTAAAGGATTTTAAACATTCCAAGGAGTTTCATGCATTTCCATTTAGTCCATTTAAGGAATTTGCCCAATTACTGAGCCTGGCTGTTCTGAGAAAAGGTAAATTATAATGGTAAAGATCCTGGTTTGTTTTCCTAGTTTTAAGTCTTGCAGAATCCAGACTTCACATTTTAGGACAGAGAAAATTAAAAATAATTTTTTGAACCACACCTTGCAGAGCTTAGATGCTACTCCCAGCTCTGTGCTCAAGGTCAACTCCCAGTGTTCCAGGGAAACCATGTGATGCTGGGGACCCAACTTTGACCTTGCATGTATAACAAACACTCAACCCATTGTGTTACCTCTTTGGTCCTCAGCACTAACACTTTATTTAAGTGTAAAACAGAGTGTCATTGCTGCAGTTATTTAAATTTTCAGTTAATGTCAGGTACTAAATTATTCTATTGTAAAGGAAATGGAAAAATGACTGTGACTGCTATATCTTAGCATTGGCCTATATTCAATGCTGGGAGAATTACTTAGAGGGAGAACTATATTAACCAGTTCATGCTCACACAGAAAAATATAAGGGAACAAAATTCTCCAGGGCATAATATTCTGGAAAAGACCTATAGGTACATAGGTTTAGGGACAGGCCTGAGCTCAGAACACAAAGAAAAGAGCATTTTGGATCTCTCAAGTTGGGAATTTTCTTCAATAATTACTGCTCTATCTTTCAGTGGCAGGCATGCTTCTGTTTATTTTTAAGCATGCAGATTATCATGAGAGAGGAACTGCTTAGAGGTTTGAAAGTTTAACTGGGAGGTCTTAGGAAGCTCTTCTGTGCCCTTCAATAACTACTGCCCTTTTTTTCAGTGTCTGTTGTGCTTGTGTTTATTTTTAAGCATAGATTACCATGAAGGAATTGCTTCGAGGTTGGAAAGTTTAACAGGGAGGTTTTAGAAAACTCTGCTCTGCTCCACAATACTATCTGCAGGTCTGGCCCATTGGCAGTATATTTGGAAAAATGGGTTGAAGAGGCCCACAGCAATATCCCAGTAGAAATAGGTATTTAGCTGAGATCTCATGACAAGCCACATTTTTTTTTTTGGAATTACATGCTTGAGAAGGTGGTCAATTCCCCCCCCCCCCCATTTTCTCAGTGTGGCCTGTTGGCCTTTGCTATATTTTTTTATTTTAGACGTTGCCTACATTGCCTATACCTTCTTGGTATAAGATATGTGGCTGTCATACACCAATATGAAAAATTAATTTAGCTGCTGTATGAAATGCAAATGCTGATCTGATGGCTAGAGTTTTTGTGTGGAAGATGACTGAGCTTAAGAACTCTGGAGATGCCCACCTTCAGTAACCAGTGAGGCTTTTGCTACATCTCTGAGTTTAGCCAAGTTCTTTGGTTCAGTTTTCTCTGAAAATGCATAAAATGAATTTGATGGTGGTTATTTCTACATAGGTAGTATGAATATTATTGAGATGTGAAGATTAATCAAATGAATTTATGTACTTAGAAATGAAATATCTATATAGTAAGCTTCCAATAAATGCAGGTTTTTGTGAGGTTGCATGAGCTGTAACATCACTTGAATGAGGTCAAAAGCCCAAAGAAATAATATGTCAACTAGAAAGATAAAATATTTTCACTGGGACATGTGACTTCATAAGAATTTAAGTGAGGAGCCGTGTAGTTTTACTTAAACAGCAGCAGGGTGCTGAGAGAGGACTACAGAATAATGTTATAGAGCATTGTCATTCTCAATCATTAATACTATAGCATAATTGGAGACTTTTATACTAGTCAAGTGACTCACCAAATGTGATAAGGTTTTGAAAGTGTGCTGAGAACAGAGATTAAGGATAATTTCTTCATGTCAACTTTTTTTATAATGTTTCTTTGTTTTATGGGCTCTGTCAGATTGAGTTCAGAGCTTACTCCTAGTTTTGTGCTTCTGTTGGTACTCAGGGGACCATGTGCTATGCTGGGATTTCAACTGAAGTCTTCTGCATGCAAGTCAAGTGCCTTAACCCCTTACTATCTTTCAAGCCCTGCTTCACATCATCTTTAGGTACTACTCACCTCAACCCTTTAAGTATCTTCAGATGACTGAATTATGTTCCTGCTGCTCCCGTGTGAGTTTTGTGTATGTGGTGGTAGGGAGGAAAGGTTTAGGGGGGACAGAAATAACAATTTTCAGGGCTCATTTATGACTCTGCATTCAGGGATCACTGCTGGTGGTCTCAGTGTACCATATTTGTTGCTAAGGGTTGAATATGGCTTTGCTGCTTGTAAGCCAAATGCTCTCCCCACTGTACTATCTACCCAGACCCCTTCATTGTTACTTTTTTTGGGTCATACCTGTCGATGCTCAGGGGTTTCTCCTGGCTCTTTGCTCAGGAATTACTCCTGGTGGTGCTCAGGGGACCATATGGGGTGCCGGGGATCGAACTTGGGTCAGCTGCTTGCAAGGCAAACACTCTCCCCACTGTGTTATAGCCCCGCCCCATTGTTAATTTTTAATCAATTGATTTGTTAATTCAACAGCATTTTTGAATGTATACTTATTAGACTATTTATCAAGTACAAACTGTGCCAAGCACTATGGAAAGCACTTAAAATTATATCTGACTTAATTTTCAGGAAAATATTTGGAGAAAAAAAACAATTGTGCTTGTTTTGTAAAATAGGTGTAAGGAGGTATCGTGTCTTATTCAACATCACAGAACTTGTAGTTGATAAAATATTAACCAAATTCAAGACTGAAATTTTTGGATAACCCCTTGTAGGTGACAGCTAAGAAAACTGTTAGAAATCAGTTAGAAGGCCTGGATTCTGAGCAGGGCTAGGCAGCTATCAAATGCCCCAGGGGAGAATTTTTTGGGCACCAGTTGGAGAAGGCAGAGAGAGAGAGAGAGAGAGAGAGAGAGGGAGCCAGTTGAAGAAGGGAGGGGGCAGTTGGAGGACAGAGAGATTGAGAGAGAGAGGAGAGAGAGAGAAAGGGGAGAAAGGAGAGAGAGAGAAAGGAGAGAGAGAAAGGGGAGAGAGAGAAAAGGGGGAGAGAGAGAGAAAGAGAGAGCTGCTGGAGAACTTATTGGGAGAGAGAAGGAGAGGTCCCTTGAGAGAGGTGGAGTGAGGAGTGAGAGAAGACAGATTAGGAGGGAGACTGTGCTTTTGTTCCATTATCTATCAATTGGGGGAACAGTCATTGACCTTGACTAGAGGTGGAGACTTTGCTGAACCCCCAGTATTGTTGGGGATGCTGCTGAACCCTTGCATGAAATATTAGCACTGACCTAAGCAGAGCACAAGGCACGGGCTATACTGCCTTTGACATTATCACATCATGGGTCAGGGTTCTGTGAAACAAAAATAAATAAGGCAGAGACCTCCATTTCAAGGAAATCAGTTCAAACTTTTGTATAGTTATATGGACAAGAGAAAACATAGGACCATTGTTAATGGAATACATAGAGAACTTTTTCCTACAGATTTCTAG
Organism: Cryptotis parvus; assembly: GCA_021461705.1. Classification (NCBI taxonomy): domain Eukaryota; kingdom Metazoa; phylum Chordata; class Mammalia; order Eulipotyphla; family Soricidae; genus Cryptotis; species Cryptotis parvus. The sequence continues at coordinate 27,379 of JAJIBD010008501.1, read as the reverse complement.
TATAGCATTTTGCTCATCAAAATCTAGGCATTTTTTAAAAATGGTTTCTTGCTTTTGGGTCATACCCAGTGGTCCCAAAGGCTGACTCATAGCTCGACCTCAGGACTCCTGGCAGGGCTCAGAGTGTTGGAGTGTTGGGGTGTTGGAGGTCAAATCCAGACCAACTGCATGCAAGCAAGACCTTACCCATTGCTCTAGCTCCCAAATTTGTCCACGTCTTGTTGCATTTGGTTAGTACTTGAATCTAGGACAAGGATTAATAATTGTGTAGATAGTTACCATATGTTAAAGAACAAAGTAATTATACAGAGTGTTTTGAAGGTGGTGTGTTACCTATAAAGCAGACTTTAGTTGGCATCTCAGGAACAATGAAAAGCTGCAAGGTTTATGGTAGGATAGTCTTTGAATCTTTACTTCAAATTAAGTGATCCATGTCACATCTATGTGTTAGACCCTTTATTTGTCCAAAGGAAACATTTCCTTATCACCTGAGTCCCCTTTGAAAATAGGAAGATAAAAAGTCTCAATATTTCACAAAATTGGGAAATTTACTCTTGGAGTCAAATTTGGCAACAGGATCAGGAAAATCCATTTTTTTGGGGGGGGGATTCTCAGCATTTCCTGCTTCTTTGCAGATAATGAATTCAGAAAGATGACCTCCCTCCACCAAACTTACAGAAAATGTTTACCTTCCCTTCTGTTTTCCAATCCAAACTGGTATGATAACATTCAGGAGGTCAATATTTGAAAATGGGTTTTGAAAAAAGAAAACCACCCACACTCAAAAAACTATTTTCCTTCCTAGTAAATGTAATTTTAAATTTCAAAGGCAGGATTTAGGTCAGTGGTTTGGGTCATTTTTTATTTTAGCCAAACTGGGCCACCCTTTCCTTATTGTGCAATCCAGAGGAATCAGAAAGATGTCAGGTAATAAAAATCCAGCAAGGGAAAGAAAAAAGTTGAATACATTCTGCCTGAAGTTGCAAGCTCTTAACTTCTGCTGACTTAGGCAGAATTTGTACATTAGTAATGAAGGGCAGTATCTGGTCCACTAGTTTTATTATCATCGAAGGGATTTTTTTGACTGCAAAATAGAAAAAAATATAATTTATGACTCAGACCCAGACTGACAGGTTGAACAAGAGATGGAAACTTACCCGGTGTGGCTTTAGTTTCAAAAATAGGCAAGTGAGGGTGTCCAAGAGCACCCACATATCACTGAGAGCAGCGGGCTCTAAAATGACTTTTGGAGCATCCAGGGCCTATGGGTGTACTCTCGGGGATCTCAGCACCTGTCTGCACTGAAGTTTATTAGGACATGGAATCAAGATGAAGTGTGGTAGGCGGACTGAACAAGTGACCTTTTCAATCTGTCAATCTCTGTTATCCTCATAAATCCCCTCAGCACAAAGCAGGAGCCAAGAAAACTGCACTTTCACTCCTATATAAAGTGTTAGCTAGTCTGTGATGACACTTAACATGCACTAATCTCCTTTGATAGGTGAAAATATGGATGGGGTTGAAAATAACATCGCTTGACAACCTTTTGCCATTTTCCTTCTTACTTTCAACCTGCAATACTCATATATGATCTTGTCCATTTCTCACTGCCTGCATTTATTTGCCTTTTTAATTTCATACGAATGTGCTATAGTCTGCCTGGTTCTTTTCAGTGCTTGAGTCCTTGGGTTGACTGGTAACCATGTTTTAGAGATGACCAAAGAGATTCTAATCAATTGATCTATGTATTGTTTGTTTTGGCAGTACTTTTAAGACAATCCAACAACTTTAATTTTAATGATTAAAGTTTTTCTCTTAATCATGCATGTTTTCTCTTTATTCAACTACTTTTTTAGAAACATGTTTATTCACAAACATATCCTAGTACTTGGTTTCTGTTAGACACTTAGTTGATATTTGCTCAATGGCTTTTTAATTCATAGAAAATGTTATTTTTTAACTGAATTTTGAAGAAGAGGCTGAATTAGATTACTACAGTGATGAGGGGAATACTAAAGATATAAAGAAAATAGAAGACATCTCTGTGGTAATTAATTTGAGTAGATAACGAGCAAATAAATGCAGAAGGAATAGATGTATGACAAGGTTGTTAGGTGATGAACATATAGAAAGATAAGTAATTTATACATCCATTCTTCCTAGAGTTTAGAATCTAACAAGGAACTCATATCTATAGATTAGAAACAATAGAGCAATTATTCATTTAATATGTATGTATTGAGTACTTCAGAAAAGAAAGTCAGGGGGCCAGAGCAATAGTCCAACGGGTAGGGCGCTTGCCTTGCACGCGACCGGCATGTGCCAGCCCAGGTTCCATCCCTGGCATCCCATATGGTCCCCCGAGCACTGCCAGGAGTAATTCCTGAGTGCAGAGCCAGAAGTAACCCTGAGCATCATCGAGTGTGACCCAAAAAAGCAAAAAAAGAAAAAGAAAAAGAAAGAGAGAAAGAATGAGAGAAAGAGAGAGGGAGAAAGAAAGAAAGTGAGAAAGAGAGAGAGAGAAAGAAAGAGAGAAAGAAAGAAAGAAAGAAAGAAAGAAAGAAAGAAAGAAAGAAAGAAAGAAAGAAAGAAAGAAAGAAAGAAAGAAAAGAAAGAAAGAAAGAAAGAAAGAAAGAAAGAGAGAGAGAGAGAGAGAGAGAGAGAGAGAGAGAGAAAGAAAGAAAGAAAGAAAGAAAAGAAAGAAAGAAAGAAAGAAAGAAAGAAAGAAAGAAAGAAAGAAAGAAAGAAAGAAAGAAAGAAAGAAAGAAAGAAAAAGAAAGAAAGAAAGAAAGAAAGAAAAAGAAAGTCAGTATAATATAACTAGATTTTTCTCCCCAGTACATTCAGTAGAATGTATCTTTGGATTTTTCTCCTAGTATATAGATAGGAAAATAAATAGATACAGAGTTGGATATAAATATAGGTATAAAAATATAAATATACACAAATATAATTTTGTATTTAACCATATTTCCATATAGATAATAGTGCATTTATATTTCTATGAAACAGATATATCCCTTTGGTTGAGTAGATCCGGATCATCGACACCCACCCTGCAGCAGCTTTTTCCTCAATCCGGCCCAGGTATGCTGGTCCAGAGACTCTCAGACATGGGGCAGAGCTGTTCCTTGCTCTCCTTGTTCACAGTCGTTCATGAGGCAGTCGGGAGGCATGGCGGGTTCTAGTCCTGGCCCACCACCTCGGCAGAGCCTCACAACAAGCCAGACCACCCCCCCTCACTCCACGGGCGCCGCCATTTTCCACATTTGGACTTCCCTCTCGTCAGAACTCCACCCAGCAGACCAGCCCATCACAGCCCAGCTTGCGTGGCCACTTTTGGTAGCGCAGTTCATCAATAAATGCTTTATTTGGAGGTGTTTAAAAGAGTTTGCCTCCCGCTTGGCAAGCCTGGCAAGCTTCTCGTGTTGTATTTGATATGCCAAATTCCAGTAACAATTATATTAGGTCATTCCCATGACCTAATATAATGGTTTGAGGCTCTTTATGTTCCTGTAGCAAGCCGATGCCCCTGGCTCTACTGGCATGAGACAGGACATATGGAGATATTTCTGGTGCCCGCTCTAGCAAATAGATGATCAATGGGAAGATTGTGATCATGATCATGATCGTTGAGTAGATAGTGTTTTAATTTATGAAATTGGTTCATAAGATTATCAGACCTGGCATTTCTGAAGTAATCAGTGTAGGCCAGTTCTCTGGAGACCCAGAAAATAGTGCTAATCTAGTGGATATGCAGTCTAGAGACAGATTTCCTCTTCTTTATCACCTATCATCCCATTGTTAATCAATTTGCTCGAGTGGGCACCAGTAACGTCTCCATTTGTCCCTGTCGCATGCAAGTATAGCCCAATGGCATCTGCTCGCTCCAGGAAAACGAAGAGCCTCAAACCGTTCATTCAGGTTTTTGACAAAGAAGTCTGATCATGTCGTAGGTGGGTGGCCACATGTTCTTTTTGATGTCCCGTGGAATCCAGTCAGTAACAGCTCTAGTCCAGCCGTTGTCTTTAAATTGCATTACATGTCCAGCCCATCTGATTTTCATCCTCTGGCAAACAAGACAACATCCTTGATTCTTGATCGTCAATGGAGGTTGGAACTCCAGATTACTTCTCTCACTTGAGTGAAGCGTGATACTCCAAGCATACTCTTTTGATTCTCTTTGGTATACCCAAATAGCCTTCTCACCCCTGTTTTCATAGGGTCCAGGTCTCTGAGGCATATGTTATTGCAGGAAGAATGCTGTATTTGAAAAGTTGTGCCTGGAGCCGTAAGTTCTTCCTCTTCTTTAGGGATGTCAATTTTTTTCTCTCTCAGTCTTATATTGATGGGATGAGGCCACCTACATCATGGAAAGTCATTTGCCTTACTCAGAGAATAGCTATTTAATCATTAAATTTATCAAAACATATCTTATTGTGACACCTAGAATGGTGTATGACAAAATATCACTTGGTTTAGTCACTGTGTCTAAACCAGGTTGATATGTAAAGTTAGTCATTATACCTACGCATTGATGGTCCTTGTATTTCTACTAAGTACACATCAGTGAACAAGACAAACACATATTTGTGATTCTGATAGTCACAACAAACATACACATTTTCTGTTATACGTAGAGTAAATATTAATAAAATAAAATTTTAAGAGGGGGAGAAGTGACTAACATTTTTAAGAGAGAAACTAGTTGATATGTTCCTGTTTGAGTCCAGACCATATAGGACTAAGGGGAAACTGTTCATATATGCAATTCTGTTTATATATGTAATATACTGTAATACTGTTCATATATGTAATACTGTTCATATGTATTACTGTTCATATGTAGTACTGATCATATATGTAATATACTGTAATACTGTTACAGTATATATATATGTAATACTGTTCATATATGTAATATACTGTTCATATATCCCACACAAATTTGGGACATGCTAGGTTAAACAAAGCTAAATAGATTTTACAAAGCAGTAATTCAAATGACTCATAATATACCAATATGCATTGTAAAACTCAAAGAGATTTATTTAATATGCTTCGTCTCCCAAATATTTTTAGTCACTGAAATCCTTTTTTTTCATAATGCATCTAAAGAGAGCAATGTATTATTATGCACATGTTATTGGAAACCATATGTTGGCAAGATAACACTGTATTGAAGGACAAAATTGAAGGCAGAATGAAGAGCTGATAAACTATTCCCAAGGGGAGCTAAAAGGGCCTGAACTAAAACTATAGTAGTATTATGAAACAAATTTTTGGAAGTAGAGTCACATAATTTACCAATGAATCAGTATTTGGGGAAGGTTATGAAAAAAAAAAGCAGATAAGACTAATGTCTGGAGAGTAGAAAGATGGTGACGTCCCCTGAGGGAAAAACCTCAAATAGATGTTTAAAAGGTGATTTTTAAATTATGATTTTATCACCTTTCAGGTATCATGATTAGAGTAGTGGTAACTTTCATGGTTTTTATGAAAAAGCTTACTGTACCTTCACCACCACGTAAGTGCCCAAGACCACTGTCATAGTACCCCACTCCCCACCACTGCTTAGTAATCTGACTTTTGCATCAAAAGGCCAAAACTATGTTCTCATTTGATTCTGTTTATTTTATTTTATTTTCTTTATATACTACAGATTAATAGTATCATCCAGTATTTGTTCTTCCTCTGATATTCACATAACCTGATGCCTTCCAGTTACCTTTAAATTGCAGCAAAGTGCAAGATTTCATCTTTATTATAGTTGCATAGTATTTCGTTGTATATATGTATCACTTGTATCACTTGTCTTCCCGTTGATCATCGATTTGCTAGAGCGAAATCAGTAACATCGCCATATGTCCTGTCACATGCTAGTAGAGCCCATTGGCATCTGCTTGCTCCAGAAACATAAAGAGCCTCAAACCATTCCATCAGGTCAAGGGAATGAGGTCTATAATTGTTACTGGTATTTGGCACATCAAATATGACACGGGTAGCTTACCGGCTCTTGTATATATGTGCTACAACTTTATCCATTTATCTGTCAATGGGCATCTGCATTGTTTCCATATCTAAGCAATTGTACTTAGTACTTAATGGTCAAAAATGCAAACTTTTTTAAATTGATGTTTTTGAATTCATGGAATAGAAGCTCTCGTCTTAGTTTCTTAAGAAGTCTCCATATTCTTTCCAAGAGGTGCAGCAAATTATATTACCACCAACAGTCACACCCTGCCAGCGCTGGTCGTTTGCAATCATTTTTCTGTCTGTTGTCTACATTGGTGTGAGATGATACTGTATTAGTATTTTCATTTGCATTTCCTTGATGAGGAATAGTAATAAACATTTTTCCTATGGCTATTATCAGACTATATTCTTTTCTCAGAGAAGTGTCATTTATCTCTTCTGAATTTTGAATGGATATTGGTTATTTTGTTGAGCTTTGTGCACATATTATATGCCTCAAATATTACCCAGGAAAAGGATAAATTAAAGAACTCATTAAAGACTAATCTTGTATAATTTATAAATATTTGGTATTTTTAAGATATATTTCTGTTTCTGATACTGTTTAATTTTCTAGTGATAAGGAACTACAGTTGAATGATTTAAATTATTTTAAATTTGTTTAGCTATATTTTAAACCCCCTGCTATAATGATTATAGTGAGTAGAAGATTGAGTGCCGTATTCTAAAATGTAAGTTCCATAATTTGTTTGAGATATTATTCAGGCAAGATTATATGTATGTGTGGTATATGTGTGTGTGTGTATTTCACTGAACTTCTGTTTACTTTTATCATGCATTACCAAGAGAACTAAGATAGAAATATCCAACTAAAACTGATTTTCCTTGTTCTTTGTAGATTTGATCTATGTATTTTGAAGCTCTGTTTCTGTGTATAATTACATTTAAAATTATGACTTAATTATGAAAAGCTACAATAACATTCTTTGTGTTGATATCTTCCTTGCCTGATATGATAGTTATTCTATCTTACTGTAATTAATATATACCTGACAACTCCTTTTCCAAACTTATAGCCTTTTACTATTTACTCGCTTTTTTAATAAATAAAGTAGATTGGGTGGGGCACATGCAATGGTGATCAGGGCTTTTTGGCACTTTGCTTTGGCATGTCTTCTGGTGGTGCTCATGGGACCATATCGTCGTCCTCAATGGAAATAATCGGTATCAGTAGATTCTCAGTCCTAATGGGCGTTCTTATAAATAGACTTATATCACTATCTTTTCGTTTTAGTCACATACCCCTTGGGTGCTCAGGGTCCTCTCCTGACTCTGTATTCAAGATTACTCCTGATGGTGCTTGCAGCTCCATATGTGGTGTTGGAGATAGAATCCAAGTTGGCTGCATGCAAGACAAGTACCTTACCTGCTATACTATTTGATAATCCCTAACTGTATCTTTTAATTGATCAAATTTATTGCTATTTTATTAGAACATTTAGATAATTTGTATTTAGTGTATTTTTTAATATGCTTGAATCAGATTATACTGTATTGCTGGTTCCCTTCTCTTTGCCTCATCTACTCTTTTTTTAAAAAATTTTTTTATTATACCACCATGAAACATACAATTACAAAGGTGTTCATAATTGGTTCTTGGTAATACAATATTCCAGCACCCATCCCTCCACTAGTGCCCCATTTCCACCACCAATGTACACCTCCCCCCCCCCGCCCCTTGGCCGCCTTAATAGCAGGTACCCCAGTTTCCTCTCTTTCTCTCTCTCTCTCTCTCTGTCTCTGCAACTCTCTCCCTCTTATTTTACACATTGTGGCTAGCCCTGCAGATATTTAGAGTTTATCACTTAAGTCTCTTTGTGTATATTCAGTGGTGAGTTTTAATCTGCCATTACCATTTCCCATATTTAGTAAAACACTGGTATCTATTTATATCCTATTAATGAATGCAGTTATTCTATATCTGTCCTTTTCCTTCTGACTAACTTCACTCAGCATGATAGTCTCCATGTCCATCCATTTGCAGGTAAATTTCATAATTTCATCTTTTCTGACAGCCGCATAGTATTCCATAGTGTAGATGAACCACAGTTTCTTTTAGCCAGTCCTCTGTTCCCGGCATTTAGGTTGTTTCCAGATTCTAGCTATAGTGAATAGCGCAGAGATGAATAAAGAAGTACAGATAGTGTTTCTGCTATGTGTTTTTCGGTCTCTAGGGTATATTCCCAGGAGTGCTATTGCTGGATCAAATGGGAGCTCAATATCTAGCTTTCGGAGGAATGCCCATATTGTTTTCCAAAAGGGCTGGACCAGTCGGCACTCCCACCAGCAGTGGATGAGAGTCCCTTTTTTCCCCACATCCACGCCAGCACCGGTTGTTTTTGCTGTTTTGGATGTGTGCCAGTCTCTGTGGGGTGAGATGGTACCTCATTGTTGTTTTGATTTGCATCTCCCTGATGATTAAAGATGAAGAGCACTTTTTCATATGCCTTTTGGCCATTCGAATTTCTTCTTTTTGGAAGCTTCTGTTCATTTCTTCTCCCCATTTTTGATGGGGCTGGCTGTTTTCTTCTTGTGGAGCGCTACCAGTGCCTGATATATCCTGGATATTAACCCCTTGTCCGATGGGTATTGGGTGAATATCCTTTCCCACTCTGTGGATTGTCTTTGTATCTTGGTCACCGTTTCTTTTGAGGTGCAGAAGCTTTTCAATTTTATATAATCCCATTTGTTTATCATTGCTTCCATTTGCTTGGTCAGTGGTATGTCGTCTTTAAAGATACTTTTCATTTTGATGTCGTAGAGTGTTTCTCCTATGCTTTCTTTGATGTACCTTATAGATTCATGTCTGATATCGAGATCTAGAATCCATTTTGATCTGACTTTTGTGCATGGCGTTAGAAGGAGGTCTAAGTTCATTTTTTTACACGTAGCTGCCCAGTTTTCCCAGCACCATTTGTTGAAGAGGCTTTCTTTGCTCCACTTAATATTTTTTGCTCCTTTATCGAAGATTAAGTGGTTGTGTATTTGTGAGTGCGTTTCAGGATACTCAGTTCTATTCCATAGGTCTACGGGTCTGTCTCTATACCAATACCACACTGTCTTAATTACAACTGCTCTGTAGTAGAGCTTGAGGTTGGGGAAAGTGATACCTCCCATCTTCTTTTTCCAAAGGATTGCTTTAGCTATTCGTGGGGTTTTATTATTCCATATAAATTTCAGGAGTGTTTGTTCAATTTCTTTGAAGAACATCATGGGTATCTTTATAGGGACTGCATTGAATCTGTATAAAGCTCTAGGGAGTATTACCATTTTGATAATGTTAATCCTTCCAATCCATGAGCAGGAAATGTGTCTCCATTTCCTCAGGTCTTCTTTTATTTCCTGAAGTAACGTTTTGTAGTTTTCTTTGTAGAGATCCTTTACATTCTTTGTCAAACTGATTCCTAGGTATTTGATTTTCTGCGGTGCAATTGTGAATGGGATAGTTTCTTTAATGCCCCTTTCTTCTCTTTCGCTGTTTGCATATAGGAAGGCCATTGACTTTTGGGTATTGATTTTGTACCCTGCTACTCTACTATAAGAATATCTTATTTCTAGGAGCCTCTTGGTAGAGAGTTTTGGGTTTTCCAGGTATAATATCATGTCATCTGCAAATAGTGATAACTTGGCTTCTTCCCTTCCTTCTGGATGCCCTTAATGTCTTTTTTCTTCCCTGATTGCTATGGCAAGTATTCCAGTACAATATTGAATAGAAGTGGTGGGAGCGGGCAGCCTTGTCTTGTCCCTGATCTTAAGGGGAAGGCTTTCAGTTTTTCCCCATTGAGAATGATGCTCGCTGTGGGCTTGCAGTAGATGGCCTGGATTATCTTGAGGAAGCTTCCTTCAATCCCCATTTTACGGAGAGCTTTCATCATGAACGGGTGTTGAATCTTGTCAAATGACTTCTCTGCATCTATTGATATGATTATATGGTTTTTATTTTTCTTTTTGTTGATATGATGTATTATGTTGATTGACTTGTGGATGTTGAACCATCCTTGCATTCCCGGGACGAATCCCACTTGGTGTATAATCTTTTTGATGACTCTTTGCATTCTATTTGCTAGTATTTTGTTGAAGATCTTAGCATCTGTATTCATCAGGGAGATTGGTCTGTAGTTTTCCTCTTTTGTAACATCTTTGTCTGCTTTGGGTATCAGGGTGATATGTGCCTCGTAAAAGCTATTTGGGAGTATTTCTGTTTCTTCAATTTGCCGGAAGAGCTTAAAAAGAATTGAGAGTAGGTCCTCTTTAAAGGTTTTGTAGAATTCACTGGTGAATCCATCTGGACCTGGGCTTTTGTGTGTTTTTTTGGGGAGACTTTTGATTACCGATTCTATTTCCTCGATGGAGATAGGTTTGTTGAGGTATTCCAAATCTTCTTGTTGCAGAATTGGGAAGCTATAGGAATTCAGGAATTTGTCCATTTCTTCTAGGTTCTCTTGTTTTGTGGCATACAGGCTCTCATAGTAATCTCTGATGATCTTTTGAATTTCTGTGTTTTCAGTTGTGATGTCCCCATTTTCATTTCTGATTCTATTTATTTGGGTTCTCTCTTTTCCTTTTCTTTACAAGTCTTCGAGTGGTTTGCCAATCTTGTTTATTTTTTCAAAGAACCAGCTTTTGGTTTCGTTGATCTTCTGGATTGTTTTTTGACATTCCATCTCATTGATTTCTGCTCTAAGTTTTATTATTTCTTTCTTTCTGCTTGGGTTGGGCTCCTTTTGTTGATCACTCTCTAAGATCTTGAGTTGGGAAGTCAGACTGTTTATGATGGCCTTTTCTTCTTTTCTGATGAATGCTTGAAGAGCTATGAACTTGCCTCTTAACACTGCTTTTGCTGTATCCCACAAGTTCTGGTAATTCGTGTCTTCAGTCTCATTTGTTTCAAGGAATCTTTGGATTTCCTCTTTGATTTCTTTTTATGACTTGCTGGTTGTTCAGCAATGAGCTGTTTAGTTTCCAGGTACTTGGTATTGGTCTCCGTTTTTGTGTACAATTAACTTCTATTTTCAGTGCATCATGGTCTGAAAAAAATAGTTGGCACAATTTCTATCTTCTTGATTTTATGGAGGTATGATTTATGGCTCAGCATGTGATCTATTTTCGAGTATGTTCCATGTGCACTGGAGAAAGTGTATTCAGCTTTTTGGGGATGAAATGTCCTGTATATGTCTACCAGCCCTCTTTCTTCTTTTTAGGGCCAGTATTTCCTTGGTAAGTTTCAATCTTGTTGATCTATCCAGGGTTGGTAGAGCAGTGTTGAAGTCTCCAACTACAATTGTGTTGCTGTCAATGTCTTCTTTGAAGTCTATTAGTAGTTGTTTTAGGTATTTTGCTGGCCCCTCGTTGGGTGCATATATGTTTAATAGCGTGATTTCTTCCTGATATATGCATCCCTTGACTATTAACAAGTGACCTTCACTGTCCCTTCTGACCTTCTTCAGCCTGAAGTCTATGTTGTCAGATACCAGTATGGCTACCCCAGCCTTTTGGATGGGTTGTTTGAGTGAAGGGTTGTTTTCCAGCCTTTTATTTTGAGCCTGTCTTTGCTCCGATTGTTCAGGTGTGTTTCTTGAAGGCAGCAAAATGTCGGATTTAATTTTGTGGATCCATTTTGCCACTCTGTGTCTCTTAACTGGTGCATTTAGACCATTGACATTGAGAGAGATTATTGTCATGGGATTTTGTGCCATCTTTCTGTATAGGTTGGTTGTTCTTTTTGGGTTATGTCTCGTCTTATAGTAGATCATTCAGTCCTTCTTTTAAGGTTGGTTTTGATTTTACAAAGTTCCTAAGCTGTTGTTTATCCAAGAAGTTGTATATCTGTCTTTCAAATCTGAGTGAGAGTTTAGCTGGATAAAGAATTATTGCTGAGGCATTCATTTCATTAAGTTTTTTTTACTATATCCCACCACTGCCTTCGGGCTTGGAGGGTGTGTTCTGAGAAGTCTGCTGAAATTCGAATGGATGCTCCTTTGTATACAACTTTCTTCTTTGATCTTGCTGCCTGAAGAATTCTGTCTCTGTCTATGGCATCCATTACTTTGATTAGGATGTGTCTTGGGGTCTTTCTATTGGGGTGTCTTCTTGCTGGTACGCGTCGGGCTTCTTTGGATCTGGATGCCTTCATCCTTTAACTCGGGGAACTTTTCAGCCAGGATGTTTTTAACTGTTTTAATTTCCTTGTGGTTACTTTCCTGTTCCTCTGGGACTCGGATGATTCTTATGTTGTTCCGCCTGGCTTCATTCCATTGTTCTCTGTTCCGTTGCTGATCCATTTTCCGATCTTTTTCCATCTTATGTAGTTCTCTGAGTGCTTTCTGCAGCTCATCTTCAGTCTCACTGATTCTCTCTTCCGCTGCTGTCATCCTACTGTTGAGAGCCCCGATTGTGTTTTTCATTTCATCTACTGAGTTTTTAAGCGATAATATTTCTATTTGCATGGTTCTCATTTCTGCTCTCCTTTCCTCCCCGTAGTTTATGGACTGCCCTTTCAACTGCTTCGTTTATGTTCTCCTGTATTTTATTGGATATCTGCTCAATTTTTTCGTTGAGCTCCTTAAACATCCTACCAATTTCTTCTCTAATTTCATTGTCAGAGAGATCATGCACATCTGTATTCTTTTTTTGAGTCTTCATGGTCGATTCCTTCATCTGTTCTTCGAGCTGGGGATCTGGCGTTGTTTTCCCATGGTGTTGCGGTGTTCAGGGGTAGATTCCTCTAGTGTACTGTTTCTTTTTTTCTTGAGGGTATTACCTTCCCTTGGTGTTGAATTTCCTAGTTTTAGTATTAATAAGCGCCGCATAAGCGCGCCACCTGGCCAACTGCACACCCCAGGGAGGCTACCTGAGATGCAGACAGGCCGGTGTGAGAGTTCAAAATGACGGTTTACTTCCGGTTCTGCTCCGGACTTCTGGGGGTTGTAGTTCCACCTTCTGCCGAGACCTGGGGCTCTACCACGACCCCAGGCACCCGCCCAGCCAGCCGCACACCCCAGGGACGCTACCTGAGATGCAGACAGGCCGGTGTGAGAGTTCAAAATGACGGTTTACTTCCGGTTCCGCTCGGACTTCTGGGGGGTTGTAGTTCCACCTTCTGCCGAGACCTGGGGCTCTACCACGACCCCAGGGTGCCCGCCCCGGCCAGCCACACACCCCAGGGACGCTACCTGAGATGCAGACAGGCCGGTGTGAGAGTTCAAAATGACCTGCCTCATCTACTCTTATTTGGCCTTTTTTACATTTTCATTATCTCTACTTTTTTTTAAAAAAGGTTGTGGTAGGGTTTTATTTGGGAGATGTTTGCTTTTGGGTTACTCCTGATTGATGCTCAGACCCTACTCCAGAGTCTATGCTCTGGAATCATCCCCTGGTGGTACTTGGGGGACCATATGCATTTCTGAGGATCAAATGGGGGTTGCCTTCAATCAACGCAAGTGTGCCACTTTGGCCCCAGATTTTGGTATGGTTTAATATACATCTTAATACTCTTTTGAGTTTAAATTATAAACATTTTATATTTATATATAGAAAAATAAACTTTCAACAGTATCACTTTAATCTTTCCCAGAGTTTGTGACATTTTTACACACTTTTCTTCTATAATTTATAGATATGGAAAGACATTTTTACCTTAGACAATTCTTGTTAAAGCAATTAAATAAGAACAATGATATTTAAGGTCTTTAATAAAAAAGATCTTAATATTTTATACATATGAAAGATTTTATATAAATCTGTTTGATTATAGTCATATACACGGGCAACATACATATACATATGGGGAGGCTCACATACACAGGGCAGAGCTGCCACTGGTTCTCCATGTACCCAGATGATCACTAGGCGCCTGAGAGGGAAGGCGGGTCTAGCCCTGGCCCGCCATCCCAGCAGAGCCTCGCAAGAAGCCAAAAGGAAACCCGCACCATGAGGGCCACCATTTTCCATATCTGGACTCCCTAACTTGTCAGAACTCCACTCAGCAGAAGAGCTGATCACAAGCCCAGCTCGTCAGAGTCCCACCCTACAGCAGTCTTTTTTCAAGCCCAGGCAGTTATGCTTGATCAAGAGACTCACATTCAAGGGGCAGAGCTCCACCAGCTCTCCCTGTACCCACCTGATCACGAGGCACCTGGGAGGAAAGGCATGTTCTAGCCCTGGCCTGCCATCCCAGCAGAGCCTCACAAGAAGCCAGAGGAACCCCCACACCATGGGGGTTGCCATTTTCCACATCCAGACACCCCAGCTCATCAGAGCTCCACCCAGCATAAGAGCTGATCACAAGCTCAACTTGTCAGAGTCCCACCCTACAGCAGTCTTTTTCAAGCCCAGCCAGGTATGCTTGATCCAGAGACTCACATGCATGGGACAGAGCTCCCACTGGCTCTTCCTGTGCCCATCTGATCACAAGGCGCCCGGGAGGGAAGGCTAGCCCTGGCCCGCTATCTCAGCAGGGCCTCGCAAGAAGCCAGAGGAAGCCCCACACCATGAGGGCCGCCATTTTCCACATCCAGACTCCCCAGCTCATCAGAGCTCTACCCAGCAGAACAACTAATCACAAGCCCAGCTCACGCAGCTGTTTTGGCGGTCGCGTGCAGTTCATCAATAAATGCACGAGATGAGAGGCTACTACAAGAGTACCCCCACCTACACGGCAGAGCCTGCAAGCTACCTGTGTCATATTTGGTATGCAAATACCAGTAACAATTATAGACCTCATCCCCATGACCTGATGGAATGGTTTGATGCTCTTTATGTTCCTGGAGTGAGCAGATGCCCTTGGGCTATACTAGCACATGACAAGATGTATGGAGATGTTACTGGTGCCCACTTGAGCAAATCAATGAACAATGGGAAGATAAGTGCTACAAGTGATACAAGTGATTATAATCTGTTTAATACATAATGTAGGTCTATCTTATTTATATGTATCTGGAATGAAATTCTCCATATTGGAACTGTGGCTTTTTATTTTGTATTAATATGAAAATTTGTTAATCATTATATATTAAGATATTCAGTGTTCTGTTATTCCTATGTTCTCTTTTGGTGAATTTATTATTATAATTATGTTCTTTTTTGGAGGACTTCAATAATATTCATTACATTGGATCTTTCATTAATATCCAACAACTTTGAATGCTTTGTCTTCCTCCTCTATTCTATTTTTTTTGTCTTTGCTTTCAGGTTGTCAAAAGAATGATTTGATGTTTTTATGTGGCAAAGGGTCTTCTCACTTTGGTCCATTTGAGAAGGATCCATTTGATAAAATAGTATAATAATGAGAAAATTTTCTTATTAAAATTGAAACAAGGTAAAAATGCCATAAAGAAAAAATTGATGTTTAATATGATAAACGAGGGGTTGTTTGAGCTAGAATATAGATTATTTGTGAGACAGCTTTTCTTTTGTCCTTGTGGGAGTCACAAACTATCTGGTATTTCAAAATAGTTTGTGCTTAAAAAACCTTGGACTGTAATGATTGGGAAGCCCAATAAATGTACATAGATTCAGTACCAGTTAAGTCTTTGAGAAGTGAGCTTAGATACATTATGCTCAAGTTTAAACTTAACAGAACAGCATATTGAATAAAGCAGAGTCCTAAAGTTAGTGTTTTATAGGGATAATTAGTTCAACTAAATAAAAAGAGAGAATATATAGTTATCGCACAGTTCTTGAAACAAATATGGAAAACAAACTTGAAAACAAAAAAGATGAAATTCATAGTTATTATCATATTCAGATATTTTAGAGAAGTTCCTGACTATAAAACCTATAAATATCAGGGAGAAAAGGATAGATTAAAATTAAAAATATCTAAAGGAAAAAAAAGGTTGTCAGTAAATGCTTCAGTCTTTACTTTTGAAGGAATGAGCAAATCTAATTTAAGGAAAATAGTGAGAAATAGCACCTGAACTTAACCTACAACTTATTTTAATTTTGAAAACATAAGGGAGAAATTTTTGCAAACTCTCAAGGCAGAACAAATTTTTTATTATTTATCTCTCTTCCACAATATCAAATGGTAGGAAATAATTATGTTTTACAAAATGATTTAATAATTTTATATTTATTTAACCTATTTATATTTCATATTTAACTAACCAATATGGCTAGGCCAACGAAATTCTTAGAGATGCAAAGCAAATCACTTTAAAAGCAAGTAACTTTTCAAAAATTCAAAAAAGGAAAATTTTGTGAAAATTTTTTCTTAGTTGAATAAAAAAACACTTCCTCTTGATCTTCAATAAAAGTATTCCTTTGGGAAAGATGGGTCAGTCCTCAGCCCACCAGCTTACATATACTAGGAAGGATTTTGAGCATTTTTAACACCTAACTCCCCAAGCTCTGTCTGGTGTTTTCAGGCTCTAGTACTGAATTGCCTAGGCAGTTGGCCAACTTTACTAGGACTAGTCTTGGGTACACTGAGTATTGTTTAGGAAGAAACACCTTCCTATGGAAGGAAACAAAGTTCTCAATAACCCAATAGAGAAAAAAAAAGTGCTAACATTTTTGAATTATCATTCTGAAAGCAATTGAATTTATATGGATATAAAATTTAATATTTAGAGCTGAAGAGATAATACAGTGAGTATGATGTTAGCCTTGCATGTGGCTGACCTGGGTTTGATCCCTGGTAACACATATGGTCCTTCTGAAACCCACCAGAAATGAATCCCTGTACACAGAGCCAGGAGAGAGCTCTGAGAACTGCCTAGTATAGCTCCACAAATAGACAAGTAATATTTAATGGTGTAATTTCAGAAAAATATCATTAAAATTTAAAATATAAGAATGGCTTAAACAATTCTAATAATTTAGTGTTAGTTTGAAAGTTGTAAGAAAAAATCTGTAATAGTCATTGAGTTATGAATATTAGAAAGAAGATATTAAAAGAATAATCACAGAAACGATTAGAATTCAAGAGAATAAAATAGGTATCTTTTTAAAACAAATCTATAAGAAGTTGTTGTTCTAGATGCTAATATTAATAAATGGAATATTAATGAGAGTAATTTATTTTTGTAAAGTCAAAAGTCTGAAAATACCTAAAAATACGGTAACCAATTACCTGAAACTAAGTAAAGCTATTTTACGTTCAAAAGATTTAATTACATGGCAATTGCTTATAACAGATTCTCAAAATTGGGAAGACCAAGAACATTATATTATGGCATCAAGTATTTATTGACTCATTTAGAGATAAGAACAAAGGAAACAGCAAAATTTTTTTTATATTTTATTATACCACCGTGAGATATATAATTACAAAGAAGTTTAGTTTGGGCTTCGGGTCTTACAGTGTTCCAGCACTCATTCCTCCACCAGTGCCCATCTCCTGCCACCATGTCCCCAATTCCCTCCCCCCCCCCTAGCCTGCCTCTATGGCAGATTTTTTATCTCCTCTCTCTCTCTCTCTCTCTCTCTCTCTCTCTCTTTCTCTCTTCCATCTCTTATGCACTGTGGATTACAATACATACATTTAGAGGTTATCATGTGTATCTTTTGCCTGTATTCAATTCTCAGTTCTAGGCTGGTATTATCACTTTCGACAATTATTAGCACACTGCGCCCTTCTCCATCTTACCTAACCTCAAACTCCCAATCCCACACGTTTGTGGTAGATTCCACCTTTGACAAGACATCCTGAATCATGTTTTGCCTGACCTTGGATATTGGTTTCATACTATGTATATATATATATATATATATATATATATATATATATAAATATATATATAATGTTTATATATATTGTTTAATATATCATGCAAATAAATGCAGTAATTCTATATCTGTCTTTTTTCCTTTTTGGCTAATTTCACTCAATATGATCTTCTCCATGTCCATTCATTTATAGGCAAATTTTATAACTTCGTTTTTTCCTAACAGCTGCATAGTATTCCATTGTGTCAATGTATCAAAGTTTCTTTATCCAGTCATCAGTTCTCAGGCACTTTGGTTGTTTCCAGATTCTGACTATTGTGAATAGTTTTGCTATGAAAGTAAAAAGTGCAGATGGTGTTTCCCTTGTGTCTTTTTGGCTACCCAGGGTATATTCCCAGGAGTGGTATGGCTGGGTTGAATGGGAGCTCAATTTTTTAGTCTTTGGAGGAATGTCCATATTGTTTTCCAAAAAAGGCTGTACCAGTCAACATTCCCACCAACAAAGGATGAGAGTCCCTTTCTCCCCACATCCACACCAGCATTTGTTGTCCCTTGCTCTTTTGGATATGTGTCAGTCTCAGTGGTGTGAAATGATATCTCATTGAATTTTTGATTTGCATCTCTCCGAATATTAGTGATGATGAACATTTTTTCATATGCCTTCTGACCATTCGAATTTCTTCCTTTTCAAAGTTTCTGTTCATTTAGTCTTCCCATTTTTTTAATGGGGTTGGCTGTTTTCTTTGTGTAAAATTCTACTAGTGCCTGATGCATCCTTAATATTAACCCCTTATCAGATGGGTATTGGGTAAATATCTCTTTCCCATTCTGTGGACTGTCTTTTTATCTTGGTTTTTGTTTCTTTTGAGGTGCAGAAGGTTTTATGCTTCAGGCAGTCCCACATGTTTATCTTTTCTTCTAGTTGTTTTGTTAGTGGTATTTCTTCTTTTGAAGATGCTGCTCTGTCTCACGTTCATTGATTTAAAGAAAGCCTTTGATTCTGTTGAGACTGAAGCGGTCATTGAAGCCCTAACCTCTCGGGGACGCTGCCGGGGTCCCCAACAGTGCCAGGAAGTGAGTTCCCTTCTACCTCTGAAGCCTGCGGGAATGGATGAAACTCAGGAATCCAATGCAGTTTTTAAAGGGCTTTACTATCACAGGTTCCAATATATAATCCAAGAGCATGGAAAACCTCCGGACTCTGGGTTCCCAGCTAGGCCCCAGCCACGTGTAGGCCAAGATGGCTGCCAACATGTGTTGAGGCCCAACAGAGATGGATAGGATGGAGAAGCAAAATGCCAAGTGAAGCCGAAATGGCAATAAGAGGCTTTCTCTCTTCTTGCAGCTTATTTTATAGCTAGAAATCCCCCAAACTCCCCAGCTCAGCCTCATTCTGGGCTGGGCTATCTAGAGATGTAAACAGGAAAATTTCTCTATAGAAATGTAGCAACTTCAGGACCCAGAACTAATTCAAAGCCTCCTAGCAGAGCTGGGAGGAGCTGTAAGCTAAATGTAACTTCCCTGGCAGGGAGGGTCAAATGCTCTCAGGTAATTTCTCCCAACACCTCACCTAATGTCTTGAGCCAAGATCTGCCTAGAAATGCCTTTATAGGGTAGAGAAAGGGGTTTCTGAGATGGCATGTCTCTATACCAAAGACTATACTAATGCCAGTTAAATATTTCTCCAAGCCTTCACAAGAGTCTCTGCCTACTTCCCTGTAGTTTTATATTTTAGTTGCCTTTAAGTTATCAGGGAGTCATGCTTGCTTGCTTGGAGGCAAACAGCATTTATCTCTGGTCTAATTACTTAGAGATCCAACATGGCCAGGCAAATATGCTGGTAAGATCCAGCTAGTTTCACGATGATTTTGGTAGCATGAGAGAATATTTGTACCAGCCAGTATAGAATACATGGTCAGATAAGACTGCCACATTTAGACTTCCCCCTATCTGCGAAGTGACCTGCAGGAGGCAATCCAGGGCAGATACAGAGGCTTAGGCTTTTAGGTGTCCTGCAACACTAGCCAAACAGGGTATTCAAACCCAATACATCAAGACTCTTCATGAGCTGTATTACGGATTCACCACCAGTATCTCACCATTCTACAAGGAAGTGATCATTGATATGAAAAGAGGGTTATACTATTTCACTGAAACTCTTCAGTGCCACCCCTCGAGAATGTCATGTGACAATTAGAATGGGAAGGAATGGGAGTGAAGATAGATGGTTGGCAACTACACCACATCTGCTTCGCTGATGACATCATTAGAATGACACCAAACATTAGCCAAGCAGCACAAATGATGGCTGACTTTGACCAAGAATGTGGAAAGATAGGTCTTCAGCTGAATCTCAACAAAACAATGTTCATGAAAAACGAATAGGTCCAGATACCCCATTCACTCTCAATGGAACACACCTCTCTGAATATAGTAGTTATGTGTACCCAGGCCAAGAACTCAACATGATGAATGACCTAAAACCTGAGCTTCACAGGAGGAAGAGAGTGGCATGGAATGCCTTCAAGAGCATCAACAAAATAGCTAAAAGGACAAAGAACCTCCAGTTTCATGCACATCTCTTCGACTCCACCATTCTCCCTGCATTAACATATGCCTCAGAGAGCCCAGCAAGATACTGAGAGTATACTGCCCATGCAGCAGAACCTGGCAAGCTGTCTGATGCATATTCGATAAGCCAAAACCATCAATAACAATGTTTATTTTCCTGACCCTGAAAGAGGCCTTAATTTGGCAGCACTAAGAAGGATGAACAAGAAGAGCCTGAAAAAAAGCAACCAGATGCCATTGGGCTACACTGGCACGTGATATGGTCAAATGGAAATGTTATTGGCTCCTACTTGAGCAAATTGATGAATACCGGAATGTCAAGTGATCAAGTCATCAGAGACCTGGGCCCTATGTGAACAGTATGAGAACTATATTTGGGTCTCCCAAAGAGGAATTAAAAGAGCTATGCTTGGAATATCACACCTCGCTCAAGTGAGAGAAGGGAATCCGAGTCAGACCTCCGTCAATGATAGAGTCAGAGACGCTGTCTCATTTGCCAAGGTGTCGAAAATCAGACGGACTGGACATGTAATGCAACTTGGAGACAACTGCTGGACTAGAGTCGCTTACCAACTGGATCCCACGGACGTCAAACGATCATGTGGTCACCCATCTAGAGATGGTCAGTCTTCTTTTCAAGACCCTGAATGAACGGTTTGAGGCTTTTTTGTATTCCTGGAGCAACAGATGCCATTGGGCTACACTGGCACATGATAGGTCAAATGGAAACTTTACTGGTGCCCGCAGAAACAAATTACAAGTCATGGGTTGTCAAATGATCAAATGATACATACCCCCTTAATAATTAAGAAGTGGTCTTTGTTGTCCCTTCTAACTTTTTCTGACTGAAGTCTATATTGTCCAATACCAGTATGGCCGCACTCAGCCTTTTTGGAGGAGCTGTTTGCGTGGGAGAATTGTCTTCCCGCCTTTGACTTTGAGTGAGTATTTGCTCTGATTATTCAGGTGTGTTCCTTGTAGGCAGAAGAATGTTGGTCAGCTTTTAATCCATTTTGCCACTCTGTGTCTCAATTGGTGCTTTTTAGACTCTTGACATTGAGAGAGATTATTGTCTTGAGATTTTGTGTCATCTTTCTGTTTAAACTTTTGGGTTTTGTCTTATTTTACAGTAGACCCTTCCAGTTCTTTTAAAGTTCGCTTGAGTCTATGAAGTTCCTGAGTTGTTGCTTATCCATGAAGTTGTGTATCTTTCCTCATATCTGAATGTTGGTTCAGCCGGGTGAAAAATACTTGGTGAGGTCTTCAGTTCATTGAGTCTTTTATGGAATCCCACCATTGATTTTGGGCTTAAAGTGTTTCATATGAGAAGTCTACTGTAAATCATAGGGATGCTTCTTTCTATGTGACTTCCTTCTTTGATCTTGCTGCTTTCTGTATTCTGTCTTTATCTATATTTTTTGTCATTTTTTGTCGTTCTAAGGATGTGTCTTGAGTATTCTTATTGGGGTTTCTTTTTAGCTGGTATCCCATGGGCTCCTGAATCTGGGAGAAAGTGTTCTTTAGTTCCGGGAACTTCTCAGCAATGATGGCTTTGAAAGTTTCTTCTTCATCAGGGTTTTCTTCCTGCATTCCTGGGACTCTGATGATCTGTATATTATTCCTTTTGGCTTTAGCCCAATTATTTCTTGTTGTCTGTGTGTTTATTGTGAGTCTTTTTCCATCTTTTTTCTGTTGTTGTCTAGAGAATCTTTGGACCTCATCTTGAGATCACTAATTCTTTCTTCAGCAGTTGTTACTCTGCTATGGAGACCGTACAGTGTGTTTTTCATTTCACTTGTCACATGTTACTTATCTTCCTGTTGTTCAATTTGCTCAAGCAGGCACAAGTAACGTCTCCATTCGCTGGAAATGAGGTTTATTATTGTTACTGTTTTTGGCATATTGGATACACCACAGGTAGCTTAACAGGCTCTGCCATGGCTCTGGGTTCATCCAAGGGGGCCCAGTCTTTTTTATTTCACTTACCACATTTTTAATATCTGTCATTTCTGCTTGTATTTTGGTCTGCATTTTCCTCATTTCTGCTCTCATGTCCTCTTGTATTTTATTGATTTTGTATTCCATTGCTTCTTTGAGTTCCTTATGCATCCTTAACAGTTCCTTCTGAAATTCCTTATCGGAGAGGTTATATACCTCATCATTATTGCTTGGCTCATCTGGGCTAGTGACTTCACTCTTACTGAGATGATGGAATTCTGCATTACTTTACTCTTACAACTATTGTAGGTTGCAAATGTGTGTTCATGGGTGGCTAGATAGTACAGTTAGTAAGTGTCTGGGTTGTTTGCAGAGTTTGAGGTGGGTGGCAAGGAATGTAGGGACGAATGGTCACTGGTACCTCATGTAAGATAAATAGTAACTAGTTTGCGTGGATGCAGGGATTTGGGTAAGTGGTTCCAGCAGGCAGCGAGTAGTCACACACACCTGGGAGGGGGATGGGGAGGTGTTTGTGGGAGCTGGGAGGAAGTCTGGCCTCAGGTCTGTGCGCTTTGGTCCCGTTGGTGAAAGTTCCGGCCTTTTTACCCAACTCCACCAAATATTACCACTGGCATTTTATTTTTTAATTTTGTATTATACCACCTTGAGGCATACAATTACAAAGGTGCTCATAATTGGTTCTTGGTAATACAGTATTCCAGCACCCACCCCTCCACCAGTGCCCCATTTCCACCACCAATGTACCCCACTCCCTCGCCACCCTCTAGGCTGCTCTCAATAGCAGGTACCACCGTTTCCTCTCTGTCTGTCTCTCTGTCTCTGCATCTCTCCCCTCTTCTTTTACACATTGTGGCTAGAGCTGCAGATATTTGCGGAGCTTATCACTTAAGTCTCTCCTGTGTATATTCAATGGTGAGTTTTAGTCTGCCATTACCATTTCCCACACTTAGTAAAACACTGGTATCTATTTATATCCTATTAATGAACGTAGTCATTCTATATCTGTCCTTTTCCCTTCTGACTAATTTCACTCAGCATGATAGTCTCCATGTCCATCCATTTGCAGATAAATTTCATAATTTCATCTTTTCCGACAGCTTCATAGTATTCCATAGTGTAGATGTACCACAGTTTCTTTAGGCCACTGGCATTTTAATGTAGTAGAATTTTTTCTCATTTCTGTTTTCTGGTTCTTTTTTCCACTCTGGATAAAATGTTCAGAAATTCAGAGTTGAGGATTATTTTAAATGATACTAATAATATCAACTTAATAACTATAAAAATGTAACAGCTAAATTTGGTAAAGTGCAGTCTACAGTATTTCAATAGATCAAAAAACTACTTCAAGATTTTATTTGCTTTAGGATTCTGACCCTGCCCCCTCGAGGTGCTGCAGGTATTGCTGTGGTGCCCACCTGCATCGGCAGGTGGCAGATAGGAGACAGGCTTGTCCTAGCTGGGGCTCAGCCACTGATGGGCCCTGGATAAGTTGATGGTCTGACATAGAAAAAAGATTGGGTCCCCTGATGAACCCAGCGCCACGGCAGAACCTGGCAAGCTACTCATGGTATATTTGATATGCCAAAAACAGTAAACAATAATGGACCTCATTCGAATAAATGGAGACATTACTGGTGCCCGTTTGAGCAAATTGATGAACAATGGAAGACAAGTGACAAGAGACAAGGATTCTGCGGACTCCTGGGTCTTAAGACGTATCCATGGATTACAACTATCTGGATAACCCCCTCCCCCATTTATATTTTAAACAAGTGTTTGAGGTGGTTCATGTGTACAGTGGATTTTGAGAGCAAGTAGGTGAAAGAGTTTGTTCAAATTATAAAGGATATTTTGCAGAGGAGAGGCTTGAAAATAAATGTAAATCCCTGGCTTTTTTGCATTAGCTCATTTTTTTCACTGTGTTCAGATGAAAAGAGAGAAGTCACCTGGAAGGGTGAAGTAAGTCTCAATAACTAAATGACTTTGTCTTTTATATTAGTTAGCCACATTTCTCACCTGATACCAGGAACTAGAGGAGCTCACTTGCCCAGTAAGCCTCCTTCTGTAAGAACTCAGCAAATGAAAATTATGGCTTCCAGGAGAGCAGTGCTCCTGTCTTCCTCTCCCCTGTATTGCAGCACTTAGCACAGTATCTGGAACGTTACCCATGTATAGCGGCTATTTGTTTTCAAAATCAATAAATGATAAGTACTTTCTGGGTGCATGTAAAATGGCGAGTTGATAATCTAAGATAATCACTTGAACACCTCACGTTTCTCTTTACAGCATTTTCTACCCCTCAGAACCTGATAGTAAATCCAGAGCATTTCAAAGAAACCAGCTGTTGCTCTTTAAAAAAAAAAAACCAAAACTGGTGTTTTGTAATTTAGAGGTGTATGAAAATTGTTGATGCTTGAAGTCTGCAAAAATAATGTTTAACCTGAATGCTCCATAATTTTGTTACCTGGTACAAAAACTAACCATTGCAATGTATTTTCTTTTCTTTTTTTTTTTTTTTTAGAAAAACAATGCTGAGTATATCTGTGGTAAAAGAGAGAGATGAGATTCCTTGGGAATTTGTTTCTTAACTTGAGTTATATTATGAACTTGAGTAATATGTCTTCTATAGTCTATATAATTTTCTATTGTTATTGTAAAATGAACTCAGATATGCCCATTTACCCCCGCCCCCAACAACACACATACCAAAAAGAAACTGAAACAAAAGCAAACCCCACTAACTTAATTGACTTAAAGCATACAGTGTATTGTTCACAGTTTATAGACATGTATAAGGAGATAGGTATCCTTGGGCTAAATCAAGGTGTGAGCAGAACTGCATTCCTTTTGGAGGCTTTACAGGGCCTCTGTGCTTTTCTTCTCAGCTTAAACGAAATGTGTGTGTCCATTACTTTTTACGTTCCCTTCATCTTCATTATCAATTAGCCATCTATCTTAAGACATATCCCCAGAACATAACCAGAACTGATCATATCTCTTTTTTCTGATTCCAAACTCAGTATGAAAAGCATTAAAGGTTTTTTGTATTTGAATACCCAAGGGGATAAGCCCACCTGCATAATCCATGATAAATTTGATTTCTGAAGGATCTTAATCAGAGCTGCAAATTCCCTTTTGCCATGTTTAGTAACATATTCATAGATTCCAGGTCTAAGAACATGGACATATTTGGGCAGTCATTAGTCTACTCCTACAGATCCCATAGAACACCTACATTTTTAGAACATTTTGAATATGGATGAGTACAGAAATATTTTTTTTTCCATAACAGAGTGCCTTTGTACTGAAACCAAGTCAGACAAATGTTCATACTGCAAATGCCAGAGGTTGCAAAAAAATTTACTAGAGAGGAAAGGGACTGAAGGTTTTATTTATAAAATGATGCTTCATTTGGCCTAAAAAAAAGTTGAATTGAGATCCTGTTCTACCATGAGGATTACAAAGAAATTACTGTTCAATGTAAACCAATGTGCTTTACCTCTGTTACTGAATTTGCCAAACTCATTCTCTATTAGGGTTATGGCATTTAGAGTTAATGCTATTTAAAGTTTATGAACATTTGGATACTGAGGAATTGAACTTTGGGAAGTTTTGAGTCAGACATTTCTTCTGCTACTGGACATAAGTCATACATTGGTGGAGTTTTTTTCTGAACAAAGGTGGCATCAGTCTCTAATATTATTGACATATATTAATGATGATCCAAAGATAAAGCCATTACAGAAGACTCTTGAGAAGGTTACTGGAATTTAATCAAGACACAAGGAGTGGTTCTGCAGGTATATTTTTACATACTCTGCATGTTAGATATTTGTAGATGATAATTACTTGAGGATAGTGTGACCTATATTTGTCTCAGTATGTTAATAATAAAAGGCCTTTTGCCAAAATTTAAAACTGTTTATAGCCTGTAGAGAATTTGAAGTAACTATTTTTCTCCTGTCATTTCTCTGTATCTTATGTAAACATCACTGAAGAGGATTATCTGCAAGCAGGAATTAGTTAGCATAAAAAAATAAGATGTACTCATCAAGCTTCAACAGAGATACCATTTTTCCAAATTGACATGCTGTCAGAGGCCTTCTTTACTGAAAATATTCCATAATGAGAAAAGGGGCACTTGCCTACGTGTGATCCAAGTGTTCTTGCTTTCTATACAAATCTCTCTTGACAATTGGAATGTGAATTCTCGGGGCTCATTCCAAGTGTGTGTGTATATGTATGTGTATGTGTGTATGTGTGTGTCTGTATGTGTGTGTGTGGGGTGTGTGTTTATCTCTGTCAATGAATAGTCAATTAAAAATATAATTCTCTGAGAGGTGTTCTTTAGATTGTGAATTCTTAGAGAGTGAAAACCATCTGTTGATGTGGTTACCTGCCTGTGTAAACATAAAGGTTGGTATAGCATCAGCATTTTTAGCTAAGGGAACATAAAAAAGCAGGAGTTGAAGGACCCTAGATGTGTCTGCTGACTACTGACAACCCATGGGTGTTTCCTAGGATCTCTGCTTCCCTAGTGTGGGATCATGCATTTTGGTGCTTAAGAGTGAGCCCCTAGATCAAAAGGCTGTCTTTAGATCCTGACTGCCATACTCCACTTGTGTTATGTTGTTCATATCATGTAACCTTTGAGTCTCCTCATTTATAAAAATTGGCATTAATATAGTACCT
Organism: Cryptotis parvus; assembly: GCA_021461705.1. Taxonomy (NCBI): domain Eukaryota; kingdom Metazoa; phylum Chordata; class Mammalia; order Eulipotyphla; family Soricidae; genus Cryptotis; species Cryptotis parvus. The sequence goes on along the minus strand of JAJIBD010008501.1, from coordinate 451 downwards.
ATTTCCTAGTGCAACTTAGAGGGTCTGATTCCACTCACACTCCAAAAGGTACCAGTCATTGTGACCTGGTGTTAGCGGTAGAACAGCAACTTCCTTAGCAATGGCCCAGCAGGTTGGAAGACAGTAGACTCATGTCCTCGCTTGGAAATACATCCTGCATTTCTGCACTCAAACAGAAGATTATGCGGAAAAGGAACAGAAAGTCTAATTTATTAAAGGGAAGTATGAAGAAGATTGGTTGTAGAGCAAAAATCCCCTTTTGGGCTTGTTGTCAGAAGCATAGGTATAAAACCTGTATGTTACCTGATTTGTATTGGTTTGGGGGCATGAGCATTATAAGGAAACAATTTTATATTCTTAGAAGATCCAAGCGTAGAAGATTTTTTCTGGTTTTTAATTTTAAATTCAGCTTTAATTTCCTTGGATCTGATTTCAACAGGGACTGCAGGGG